>JASDQU010307448.1:140475-156831 GCA_032191745.1 Picea mariana | reverse complement strand
AAAAAGGTTGATAAGGCATGGTTGTAATAAGTTCATGGGAAGAGGCCTTATTCTCTCTATCTTCCATATGCACACCTGCACCATCAAGTACCTCAAAAGGGGTCGACTCTATTGAGTTTATTTGAATAGGAAAATGGGTGACTTCCTGTAAAATCAAACCATTGAAGAGATCAAGATACAAATAATAATAGGTGGAAGGATTACGAGAATTAAAAGCTTCTCTTGAACAAGAAACAATTTTAAAAAATGACTCCCTGAATGATATTTCCTCTTCCTCAAACATATTAGTGACTGATTGTGAATTGGTAGGATCCACATTAGGATTGGTTTCACAATCAACACGTTCTTCCTCAACATGGTTTTCCTCTTCCAAGCAAAAAGTGGATTGATGTGATAAAAGAGTTGTCCTGTATGTTTATTTCTTCTTCTAGAGTGAAAAAATCATTGTTATTTTCTTGCTTCTGCACAATATGAGAATTTGAAATATCTTCCAAAACATATTCATAGTTAGAAGAGAGGATCAAATCACAATAATTCTTAGAACAAGAAGGTTAAATAACTAATCCATCATCAGTAGGAAAACATTATTGATATGTATCAGTTGAACTAGGAGAATTTATAATAGCAAGACAATTGAAATCAACATAAATAAATTCCACTTTATCCATGTGTGAGGAAAATTTCATGTTATGAGTGTCCATATTTTCTTCATTAAAAAAATGATCAACATTCAAAATTTTATCTATATCCTCCTTCTCCATTCCTTGTGATTTCAAAGAAGAGACATGATAAGGAGAACATGACATAACCATAGGTGTGACCTGAAGTGTCCCATTATCAGTAGAAACACCCCCCTCTTGGTCAACTAGAGAAAGATATGAACATGAATTTTATACACAAGAGGTTTCTTTTTCATCACAAGGAAGGGAAGGGGGAATTGACCAGTGGGAGGATACATATATTTATTCTAAAAAGGAATTATCTCTAATTTATATCCCCCATAGTGAAGAAATATCCAAACATATGAAGTCCAACTAAAGGATTAATGTTTTCAATATTTTCATTTAAATCCAAACAACATGTAAATAAACATTGATACATGATTTAGATTCATCGTCTTGTAGCTAATATGTTTCATAAATAAGAGAAACTAAAAAAATAATCAAATCATTGATAGAGGGCCTATCATCCAAAGAAAATCTATAACAAAGATGCTTAAATATGGTAAGGAAATATTCAAGAGATTCATCCTCGTTCTTTCTAAGCTCTAAAAATTCTTTGCACAATTTATCATAATCATAATTCTCAAAAGCAAGCAAAAGTTCAAGCATAAACTGTTCCCATGTGTGAATAGAGGCAGCCGATAAAATATCACACCATCTCTTGACCCAACATGTGAAAGTGAGAGTGAACTACTTGCAAATGACATTTCCATCAATAATATTGTGAGAATAACATTTCTAGAATTTGAAAATATGTTAAGATGTAGAGGTTTATTTCTTGCCATAAAATTTAAGTTGGGACAAGAAATGTAAAATATTTCTAGGAGGTTTGGGAGGTACATTACCATAAAAACATTTCCATAAAGAGATATGGGATGGAGCCACTAGTAAATTAAAAAAATTTAATACAAAGGACTCCACAAGATCAACTTGTCATCTAGCCCTCCTTCTAGTGCCATTTCTATTGACGGGTCCAAATTGTATATCAAACTGGTAAGGGAGAACGCCCGATGACAGTACAGATCCCAATTAGACCTACTCTCTTTTGGTGTAGCATTTTCGACTAGTACGTGGGCCTGGTTTCTACTAAGAAATAAAAAAAAATGGTAAATGATGTAGATTACTTTAGGAACAATATGAAGGCAGAGATATAAGAGAGATATAACAAATAATTACAGAGAGATATCGTAAGGAACACAATAATAAAATAAATCTCAGATTCTATTAATAACTGTCTGAAATACAAAACACTGTAAAATGCAAAAGCACACAAGCCAGCTAGAATGATGATAGCTTATCTTTGAGAAGAGATGTGTCGACTATGTTATCACTCTGTAAATTCCCAGAGGTTGTTATGAGGTAAGAAGAAACTTATCAGAGGTAACCTTAACCAACCGCTTCGAAACTAGAAGCTAGCCCTACCAGTTTCAGAGAGGGATCTCTCTATGAGTTTTAGATTTGTTTGAGTTTTCAAGATTTTAGGCTAGTTAGAAAGAATATAACCGAGTTGTTTGTATTGTTTTTGAATGAAGTGGATGAGTATAACTTATGCTTCCATTGGGCTACGGGGTCTGTTTTTAAAAGTTAGAAGTTAAATACAACCTTTACAAGATCCGTTTCATAGGGTGAGATAGTGCTAATGCTGGATTCTTTAGGAATAAAAATGGTGTATTGCTGAAAAGGTGAGATATCAATTAAAACAAAAAAACATTTAAGAATTTCTTTGTTATAACATCAGAGGAAAAACATTTAAATCTATAAAAGATTAAGAACATAGTACACAATGGTAAATTATGCAACTTTAACTTCCTTTAAAGATTAGATTTAGAAAGACAATATGATAAATGAGAAAGAAAAACTTGTACGCAGACAGAGGGAACTTCACCAACAATTGACATGCAAGAATCCTGTGAAAATTCTCTTTGTATTACTGGAATAACTTCTTGATTAAAATTACAGCAACTAGATCTTGCTCGGGCATAGAGATCAACAACCCTCAATACTTCTAAGCTGGAAATATTTATAATAAAAGTTACAATGACCCTGTCATTAATGATCAGGACATGGCAGATACTAACTTTAACTAACTAACTCAACAAGATACAAAACTTTAGGGACTGTTAATGATGTGTCGAATTCTTCAAGCTGATTTTGGGGAAGGCCGTTGGTGAGTCATTTGCATGACTTTGTCTGATCTGATTGCTGACTAGACTTGGACACCTCATCTCCTACTCGATCAAATTGCATAGCTCTTCCCATCGTAGCTGACTGGGAATAATGAATTTGAGTAATCTTCGGTATATTTCATCCATCTTTGTGTAATTGGAAAAAGTTGGTCTGATGATGAAAACGTACCAGATCTCGTGCTGTATGCTGATGTCTGGCTGCAAAGTTTCTAAGAACGCCTTGCATGTTATGCTTCCCTGTATTCCCGGAAGTTTTGAACTATCTTTGGCCACCGTGGCCAGCCTCTGTTTATAATCAAGAAGGGTCATTAACTTATCATTTAGGACCATTAATTCCGGGAGACCTTTCTTCTGCAGAGCTTCGATCTTACTGAAAAATCTTTGAACTCCTATGTCCATGGTCTGGACTTTCTCTTCCAATTGTAGCATAAGTCCTCTCTTGGTCAGAACCCTCTTGATTTCGAGGATGGTTTCCATCCTATCTTCAATCTTCATATCCTCTAATTCTTCCTTGGTTTTCGAATTCAGGAATCTAATGATCTCAGTGGCTTATGAGGGCATTTCTCCCAACTCTCCTTTTATTTTCTCAATAGTCTGCCTGCTCCTCTGTACCAATTCTTTTTGCTCGAACATGATTTGCACCATAGGCCATATTTCATTTATGGATTTGGAGATATCCATCCAAATATTTTCCTTGGCCTCAGCAAGTGTCTTGCCTCCACTCTTTTCTTTCAAAGATGCTGCAATTCCTGTTTGAGCTTGTCTGATGTTTGCTTCTCCATGGAGTAGCTTTTTTGGTAAGAAAACTTGATCTACTGAAGATCCTCAAAATCCTTTTTTAGTCTGCTAATTTCCGTCTCTTGCAAGTCCATTTCCTTCAAAAACCTGTCTGCTTCTTCCCCAATGCCTCGGCTATTGCAGATAAAAGACCCTATTTTCCCTTTAATTCTGAGCTGTTGTTTCTTTTTCAGAGACACAAAGTGTATGTCATATGAATTTATCATCTGTCTTATGTACTCCAAGGAAAAAATCCTCACGGGTAAATACTTGGGCAGCTTGTATGGAGCTAACTCTCATCTGTATATTCTGATCTTAGTGTGATTTTGGTAAAGATACCAATCTATGGTTTTTGCAAGGTCCAAGAGGTGTAAAATCCTCTGAATCTCCTAATTTATTCTTGGTTCTGGTCTGCCACTGAGCATGCTCACCACTGGGTAGAAAAACTGCTCAATGAACTACTTGAAACTAAACTCTGTGGAATTCCGTCTGAGCAGCGAAGTCCAAGATGTTACCGCCTGCGACTTCCCGTCCTTGTCCATCTTCTGTATCGAGAAAGAGAACCTATCCACTTGAAAGAAGATGAACATGTAAGCCAATATGGAGGAGTACTGAAACATGCCCTCTGTGGTGAACTTTGAAAACTGCTCGTGAATGTTCCTCGCTAGGAAAGTGCCTTAGTCAAACTGAGTGGTGGGTTTTTCCTCGGTAGAGAAAATGGACAGAAAACCCAATATAGGTTCATCCACCCATTCGTCTAAAAAATAACCAAGCAGACAATAGAGTGATGAAATGACATGGTTGCCCTTTTCTGAGAAAAGGGAGGAAGGATACGGGGGATTTGACTTGGGGAATTGAGCATCCTATGGGAGGAAAAATTCAAATATCTAGGCTCTTTGAGGAAAATATAGTTTCTGGTATAACTCTGTTATGATTTTGATATTGAAAGGGGAGGTAGATTTAGTTCTGGGTATTTGCATCATCTGATCAATGGCATCTGGTGTGATGAAGAACAATGTTTCTCCCGATGACGAGACTATGGCTCTTTGGTTGGGAAGGTAATGAGCCTGTCATTTGAGGGAAAATTCAAGGAAATGATGGACCTGGGGGAAAAGATATAGAGGAAGATTGGACTCCTAGAGATTGATTTCGTCGCTCTGATCTGAGAAAGTGTCTTTGAGCCACGATTGAAAATCCGTGAAGTCAACTTCGCACCTTGTGTATGATATTATATGATCTTTGTCGGCCAATGGGATCTTGTTGAGGTCGACAGGAGGTGGGAGGAAAGGATTTTCCCTAGCTTTTGCTTTCTTGGATTTTGGCACCATTGCTATGAAGAGTACCTGCAATTCAAACAAAACGTTACTGGTAATGGTTGTGGTTGGGTTGCTGATTGAATAGGAGAGGAGACAAGGAAACTTTTTGGTGTGAGGATAAGATGAGCAATCGGTGAATGAAGGAGCAGGGCTAGTTTTGGGTGAATGGATACCCGTTGGGCATGGGGGATAGATCAACAAGTTTAACGGATAAGTTAACCTGTAATAAATGGCCAATGGCTCATTTGGAGATTGAGATAGAAGGTGAAAAATGGGTGACGAGTACGACTAGGTGACGTGGAGGGTGTTGATTGGAGACCAGCAATGGTGAGGGGACTTGTGATGGGTGAAACAGGGGGGATGGACTGACAGAGTTATGAGATAGGACTTGTAGGGGAAAAATTGGAAAGTGATGTCATAATATGACGATGGTATGCCATAAAAGTGCAATAGATTCCTGCCACGTTAGAGTAGGGGGGCGCTAGAAAACCATTTCATTTCGGACCCCCCTCCCAACGTTAAAAAGAGAACGGTAGGGGGGGGGTTTGAAAAGTATTGTTAGCCATCCATGCGCGTGCCTGGTGTTGGACCGTAGAAATGAGTGCTTCCTTTAATGAACTTTCCGGACCCCACCCCCCCNGGTCCGGGGGGTTCAAAAAGACTTGTTGACCATAGATCTAAGCGTCGGTGTCTCAGTCGTTCATCTGTGCGCTCTCTTTAATCTGCCAGCGCGAAATCATATCTGCAGTGGGGACTTAGGCTTGTGCCCTTTTGTGGGTTTGCTCATCTTTCCCTGCTATTATCACCATGGGGGTCAGACAATCATACTTTCAAACTTCAAAGATATGAATCAACATCGATCATCATGCATGTTTTATTGAAATCAAGCCAACTAACCTATGCTCTAACATAAGTTCTAACCTACTTCCCTATGACATTTATCCTATTTTAAACTGTTGGACTAAGAAATTACTCTACCTTAGGGTTATTTGACCAATATTGGGCAGTTTGGTCAAATTTATTCACTAGCCAACCTATATACTTGGCCAAGATTAAACAGTTTAGCCAAGCTTATTCACTAATCCTATCAACATCAATTTAAAAGGGCTTGGCCATGCTTAGAATGTATGGATCAAGCCATTGTTATTGCACGGGGATTTATTTAATTTCTTTTACTCCCTCTTTTATTCTTTTCTCATTTTCTTTTCTTTTTCAGGATGTATTAGTCTCTGCAAGTCAAAAACACTAAAGGGACAAAAATACAATCAATAGTTGATCCTATAAATTATAGGGTTATAACAGTGGCTCCACCTGGGGATGGTATCCTCCTTGCGAGATGCCAAGAATCCTATTTCTTGTGATCTTGAAGAATTTCTTCTAGAGCTTCTTCTGTTATCTGACTTGCTTTATTTTGGAAATTTTGATGACATTTTCAGTGTCTTAGGGCCTTCTCCGCGGGCTTCAAACACCTGAACACAAACACCTACACCTAAAAGACTTGAAAAAGAAATGATATATACAATGGAATGGAATGGTGATCTCTCTACTGAGGTGGCAAGTGATGCTTCAACAACATGTCATTTATGGGTCCCCCTAGTAGGTCTGATCCATCACTATTAGCAAGTAGAAAAGCATTATTTCCTCTGAAGGCCTGAATGGTGTAGGGACCCTTCCACAAGCTATCAAACTTTCCATGTTTACCTTTATCTTCATTTCTGGAGTCCCACCTCAAAACTAGATCACCCAATTCAAAGTTATCCTCTTTGGTTCTCTTCTCATAGATATTTTTAATATTTTCCTAGATCACTTGAGTTCTATTGTAAACTTCTTCTCTGGATTGCATTAGGTGGATCATTTCGTTTATTATTCACTGGACATCGTTTGGTTCTTCTTGTGTTTCTTGCAATAGTTTCATGACTGGAAATCCTAATGAAAGGGGAAAAACTGCCTCGATGTTATACAACAAATGGTATGGAGACATACCAATCGATCTTTTGGTGCTAATTCTGTCAGCCCAGAGTGTGAAAGCCAACTTATTATGCCATGATTTTTTGTTTTCCTGTAGTGTCTTTCTGAGGATGTTCACTAGACGTTTGTTAGAAGATTCAGCTAGCCCATTTCCTTGTGGATAATAAGCCGTCAAATGTCCCAAAGTAATATGATATTGATTACAAAAATCTATGAGCCTTTTGGATCTGAAATCCGCTGCATTGTCAGCTATAATTTTTCTGGGGCATCCAAAACGAGACAAAATGTTAGTTTCTAAAAACTTGATGATGACAGAGTCAGTAGCTTGCCTTCATGGTACAACCTCAATCCACTTAGTGAAGTAGTCTGTGACCATGAGGATCCATTTATGTTGGCCCGAAGAGGGAGGATGTATTTCACCAATGAAGTCCAGCCCCCACTGTTGGAAAGGATATTCAACAGAGATGGGTTTCATTGGGAGTGGAAGAAGCTTCCTTTTACCTTAAAAAATATGACACTGGTGGCAAGAAGTAACCTTCTGATGAACGTCAACAAACAGAGTAGGCCAATATAATCCATCTCTCAGAATCTTGTTAGCTGGGGTCTTCTAGCTCAGGTGCCCACCACAGTCTCCTGCATGAAAATCTTGAAGAACTTTTTCAGCTTCATCTTTTAACAACCAATTAAGCAAGATACCACCAAGATCTTTCCAATAGAGATTGCATTCTAAAATAAAAAATTTCAATGCTTTCAATTTAATAAACCTAGCTTTGGTCTTAGTCAAACCTGGAGGAGCCTGTAAATTGTGGAGTACAAAAATTAGGTCTGCATACCAAGGGGAATTTAAGAAGGCCTCTTTTATGTTTGGAGTCGCCTGCTCTTCCGGCCTGTCTACTACAGCCAAAAAGTTAATATCTAAAGCATGAAAATTAGACTCAACCATCAATTTGGAAAAACCCTATCCTTTGATCAATTTAGTGGGTTTTATTTATATGTCGTATTCTAGAATGACTGCAATCCATTTTCCTCTTCTGCCATCCAGATTATCCTGGGTCAGAATATATTTAACCACTCTATTTGGGACATATGAAATTGTGTGAGAGTGGAGAATATAGACCCTAAAATATTTTATAGCCTTTACCAGGGCGAAGGCTTGTTTCTCCATAATATTATAATTCAACGCTACATCTCTTAAAGATTTGCTAAAAAAGGTTATGGGTTTCTCGTACTCTTCATTGTTTTTCTACAACAATACTGCTACTATAGTGTGCTCAGATGTGAAGGAGAAGAGGTAAAATTCTTTGGTATAGTGTAGGCTAATCAGAATTGGAGCTTTGGTGAGAGCATGTTTCACTTGCTCAAATGACTGTTTGGACTCAACGTTCCATTTGATTTTGGTGTCCTTTTTTAACATATTGGTGATATTCCTAAGAAGTTTGGCCAAGTTTGGTATGAATCTTTTAAGGAAATTTATTTTGCCAATGAAAGATTGTAGTTCTTTGAGGTTCCTAGGGTGTTCCACCTTCTGGATGGCTTCTATCCTGCTGGGATCTATTTTTAATTCCGTCTTTTGAGATTATGTGTCCCAACAGTTTACCTTCCTCTAACCCGAAAAGGCTTTTCTTAGGATTTAATGAAATCCTAAATTTCCCTCACTTCTCAAACACACGTCTAAGGTGGATCAAATGTTCTTCGTTAGATTTGGAGTAAACAATTACATCATCCAGATAAATGACTATAAATTTCCCAGTCTTGTCCACAAAGGCAATATCCATTGCTCTTTGGAAAGTAGCCCCAGTGTTCATTAGACCGAAAGGCATCTTCACATACATGAACTTTCCCCAAGGTGTGGTAAAAGTTGTGTTCTGTTGATCTTCCAGATGGACCAGAACTTGGTTGTAACCAGAGAAACTATCTAGTAAGGAGATCCTACTGGATCCAACCACCCTTTGTAAAATATGGTCCATTTTGGGTAAAGGGTATTTGTCTTTGAGGGAGACTTTGTTCAGATTTTTGAAATCTATACAAAGCCTGATCTCGCTAGTTTTCTTCCTGGTTGGAACTAGATTAGAAACCCATTTGGAAAATATCAAAGGGACTATAATCTTGGCATCATACACCTTTTTGATTTCTTTCTCTATCAGGGGAAGCAACTTGGGATTAATTCTCCTAAGTTTTTTCCTGAAAGGTTTGTGTTCTTCTTTTATAGGAATCCGGTGTTGTATGATGCTTGTGTCATAGGATTTTAAGTCCTCATAACCCCAAGCAAAAACATCTATATATTCTTTAAAAAGTGCAATGTATTTGATTTTTTTCTTGGGTGGCAGGGATTTAGATAGTTTTACCATTTTAGGGTTTTCTTCTGTTCCTATGTTACAGTCTTCAACCTCTTTACCACTAGCTTCAATTTTCATTTTTTTGGCTACATCGTTAAAATCAAACAAGTCTTCCAACTGCAGGATATCAGAATGTATAGGATATCAGAATCTACAACATTTTCACTGATTTCTTCAACAACTATTGTATTTACATTACCATTCTCAAAAATAGATTTATTTACAAATTCTTCATCCTGTTCTAAATCTATGTTTGTACATTCGAAATCATTTTTACATTGCAGGAAATATTTAATTTGATTGTCATTTCCAAATACCTGCCAATATCTGATGTTGTCAGGAATGGTGGGTCTACACTTCACCTCCACTGTGTACTTGTGAGTATATTTTGTCCTCTACGAGTATATTTTGTTCTCTAGGCATCACCTACAAATCAACCTCAGTGAAGCATTGGAGAGCATCTAAAACAACATTTCAATAGGCTCTAAGTCTGGGATGTTTTGCTGCATACTCACCTTTGATTTGCTTGATAATTAATTTAGAATCACCCCTTACCATTATCTTCTTAGCACCAACTTTCTTCAATAATTTCAGGCCAAGCATTAAAGCCTCGTACTTGGCTACGTTGTTAGTACATTGGAAGTTCAGTTTATAGGAATGATTCTCGGAGTACCTTGATTTGTGGTTATGCATCCACACTCCAGCTCCATCTCCTTCTTTACTCACAACACCATCGAAGTCTACTGGCAATTCCTCATTTTCCTCAACCATGGGGTTTCTTACTTCGATAGTCGCTTTATCATCCTTTGGATCAGGTGCATCATCTTCCAGTTGTGTGATTTGTTCTTCAAGATCACCATCATTATATAGAATAAAATAATCTAGGTCAGAGTGTGCGGAATATAGTGGGTAATTTTGTGGCTTTTCCTGACTACTGACCATGTACTTCATCAGTGTTTCTCTGTAAAGTCTTCTCTGTTGACCAAAAACTGGAATGGTGGCATAGGAAATTTCTAGCTGCAGGGTTCCTCTCAATTTAGCTCCCCAAGATCTTGATAGCAACATACCATACTTGGGGGGAATGTCTGCCATGACGATGTCCATCACCAAACTTTTTGTCAGGATTTGAGCCAAGGTGATACATAAGTCTTTAATCAGGCCTATACATTTGACCTTACTGGAGTCGAAAGAATGCAAATCTTTGTAAGGTCTGGTGACCTCAAGTCCCAACTTTTCCATCATGGATTTGGGCATTAGGTTGTGAGAAGCACTTGAATCTAGCATAGTGTTGTGAAATATCTGATCATGGATATTTAGACTGATGTAAAAAGGGGCCACGACACCATTATCATTTTTACCTTCAACTTCAGGACCAAACAGGAGCTCAGGTTGGTCATCAACAAGGTTTACTGTGTCGGAGTGGAGTACAAATCCAACATTCAAGGCTTTGGTACCCATATCAGGTTCGATACTTAAATATTTTATCACCTAAGACCTATAAGCGTTCTTGTTCATCAAATCGGAGAGGGTAATGGGAATCTTCAATTTTTCTAGTTCCCCTTCAAGGTTGAAAAGAGAGGTGGTTTTGTTTAAACTCCGTACTTTTGATTTATCGATAGAGACTTTGTGGACAGGTGAAACTGTTTGAATGGTTGATGAAAATTCTGTCCGACTTGTCTCTTAAGAATTTCTGGAGTTTTTTGCGCAAGAGATTCAACGTCATTACGCCCAGTGGCTTTCTTGGGAGGATTTTTTGAGGTTTTCTTGGTTTCAACAACCTTCTTTGGGGAATTCTCATTAGTCTTCTTACTCCTTAGGTTATAATTGCTATGAACCTCCATTATAGCATTCTCAAAGGCTTGTTGTTCTATTTTCTCAGCTTCCTCATTCACCTCTGTTTGCGAAAGGAGAAAGATTTCATGTTCTTCTTGGGTGAGAAAATAGACTCATGATCGTGATCATGATCACCCATTAGATTTATATGGTCATCATCAAACTCCTCAATAACTTCCTCCCAATCATCCACATAGTTTTCCTGGAGAGGTGGTCTAATCTGCTGCTCAAGTCCCCTTTATTCCCGTTGATCCCTAGGATCTCTTTGTCTAATCTGAGGTGGATTTCTCTTAAAGTTCGGGTTTCTGATTTGAGGGGTAGCTTGGTTCTCCCTAGGTGGGTTCCTATCAGTTATGGTGAGTCTCTCCATCATTTTCTCCATAGCTCTGGCTAGAGAATATAGTTTGGCATCAGATGAGAAAGTAGAAGGTTCTTCCTTAATGGCGACCCTCTTTTTTGTTCTCTACCTGGCCCTTCTAGCCAAAAGATTTGCTTCTACACTGATGACACTTTTTTGCATGTCTTCCAGAGTTGTAGCATTTCTTTCCCTTAATTGATATGACATGTCAGCGCCAAAACCATCAGGAAACTTTATTAATGTTAAACCTTGTGGTGGTTTGATTTCAGTCGGGATAGCATTGTATAGATTGTTGAAATGAGTGCAATAATTCTGCACTGTCTCTCCTTGGTTCCTTCTGATGTTCCCATACTCTGACAGAATTTGGAGAGGATTTTTCTTTACCTCCCTCCGGTCTAGGAAAGTCTGATGGAAAAAAATAATGTCAGTAATGGTAGCAGCACGTAAAGTTTTGAGCCACTTTTTCACCTCTCCAGTTAGGCTTTGTGCAAATAATATCATCTACACATCAGCTTTGTCTACTTCTTGCAGGTCAAAGTAATTGTTCATTTTGTCAACATGTTGTTGTGCATTCAAGGGGATGGTACCATCGAACTGTGGAAGTCTAGTTTGATAATCTTGGGGCATGTCATGTAAAGGATAAACCAATACCAAGGGAGCATATCTTGCCACCATGATTGGTGGAGGAGGTTGAACAACAACTTGTGTGACAAGGGAGGAAATGCTTGAAGATATAGAGGATGAAGGGCTTGGAGGGATGGAGTGACCTAGTGTGGGTTTAGCAGAAACTGCAACAATGGTTAAAACAGGAAGTTCGACGAACTACTGAAGATGGATCTTGTCTAAGGCCTGACCAAGATTTGAGACTAGGTCTTCGAGCTTATCAGTCTTGGAGTGAAAATGTTGCTCAACTTCAGCTCTAGGAGAAAGTATCTTAGGGGTCCTGGGCTGAAAAATGGTTTGGTCTAAGACTGTTTCACTGAAAAAACTGTCAGATTTTGTCTTGAAAAGACTTGTTCGAAAGGGTATCTCATACTCAAGATCTGGAAGAACAACTAACTTTTCTGGGATGGAAAAAGACCTCAGAAGTGGGTTGTTACTCAAAATTTTTGCAGTGCTTTTCTTCCTGAGTAGTCTTTTGGGATTATCTATTACTATTGTAGGTTCTGGGTAAGGATGAGATCTGGTAGAAATTATTTTGGGAGACAGAACTATTGATTTTATTCTACCTTTGGAGATTTTGGTTATTTATACACAAACTTTAACAACCTCTGAACATTATTTCTAGGTAAAGATTAAGGTTTGCATTTTTTCCAGAAATAAAGTCATCTTTGTTCTAGGGGAAAGAAAACAAGGGGTGGAAAGTTTGTTTTAGTTCATCCCCAGTATGGTCGCCATTTATGTTATCACTCTGTAAATTCCCAGAGGTTRTTATGAGGTARKAAGAAACTTATYAGAGGTAACCTTAACCAACCGYTTYGAAACTAGAAKMTATCCCTACCAGTTTYAGAGAGGTATCTCTCTGTGAGTTTTAGATTTGTTTGAGTTTTCAAGATTTTAGGCTAGTTAGAAAGAATATAACCGAGTTGTTTGTATTGTTTTTGAATAAAGTGACTGAATATCACTTACGCTTCCATTGGGCTATGGGGTCTATTTTTAAAAGATAGAAGTTAAATACAACCTTTACAAGATCTGTTTCACAGGGTGAGATAGTGCTAATGCTGGATTCTTTAGGAATAAAAATGGTGCATTGCTGAAAAGGTGAGATATCAGTTAAAACAAAAAAGAAATTAAGAATTTCTTTATTATAACATCAGAGGAAAAACATTTAAATCTATAAAATATTAAGAATAGAGTACACAATGGTAAATTATGCAACTTTAACTTCCTTTAAAGATTAGATTTAGAAAGACAATATGATAACTGAGAAGGAAAAACTTGTACGCAGACAGAGGGAACTTCACCAACAATTGACACGTAGGAATCCTGTGAAACTTCTCTTTGTATTACTGGAATAACTTCTTGATAAAAACTACAACAACTAGAGCTTGCTCGGGCGTAAAGATAAAAAACTCTCAATACTTCTAAGTTGGAAATATTTATAATAAAAGTCACAACGACCCTGTCATTAATGATTAGGACGTGGCAGATTCTAAATTTAACTAACTAACTCAACAAGATACAAAAATTTATGGACTATTAATGATGTGTCAAATTCTTCAAGCTGATTTTAGGGAAGGCTATTGGTGAGTCATCTGCACGACTTTGTCTGATGTGATTGCTGACTAGACTTGGACACCTCATATCCTACTCGATCAAATTGCATATCTCTTCCCATCATAGGTGATTGGGAATAATGACTTTGAGTAATATTCGGTATATTTCATCCATCTCTGTGTACTTGAAAAAAGTTGGGCTGACGATGAAAACATACTTGATCTTGTAATGTATGCTGATGTCTGGCTGCAAAGTTTCTAAGAATGCCTTGCCTGTTATGCTGCCCTGTATTCTCGAAAATTTTGAACTATCTTTGGCCACCATGGCCAACTTCTGTTTATAATCAGGAAGGGTCATTAACTTATCATTTAGGACCATTAAGTCCGGGAGACCTTTCTTTTGCAGTGCTTCGATCTTACTGAAAAATATTTGAACTCCTGCATCCATGGTCTGGACTTTCTCTTCCAACTCCAGCATAAGTCCTCTCTTGGTCAGAACCCTCTTCACTTCGAGGATGGTTTCCATCCTATCTTCAATCTTCAAATCCTCTAATTCTTCCTTGGTTTTTGAATTCAAGAATCTAATGATCTCAGTGTCTTCTATGGGTATTTCTCCCAACTCTCCTTTTATTTTCTCAATAGCCTGCCTGCTCCTCTGTACCAGTTCTTTTTTCTTGAACATGATTTGCACCATAGGCCATATTTCATTTATGGAATTGGAGATATCCATCCAAATATTTTCCTTGGCCTCAACAAGTGTCTTGCCTGCCACTGTTTGCTTTCGAAGCTACTGCAATTCCTGTTTGAGATTGTCTGATGTTTGCTTCTCCATGGAGTATCTTGTATGGTAAGAAGATTTGAGCTGCTGAATATCCTCAAACTCCTTTTTTAGTTTGCTAATTTCTGTCTCTTGCAAGTCCATTTCCTTCAAAAACCTGTCTGCTTCTTCCCCGACGCCTCAGCTATTGTAGATAAAAGACCCTATTTGCCCTTTAATTTTGAGTTGTTGTTTCTTTTTCAGAGACACAAAGTTTATGTTGTCTAAATTTATCATCTGTCTTATGTACTCCAGGGAAAAATTCCTCACGGGTAAATACTTGGGAAGCTTCTATGGAGCTAACTCGCATCCATATACTCTGATCTCAGTGTGATTTTGGTAAGATACCAATCTCTGGTTTTTGCAAGGTATGAGAGGTGTAAAATCCTATGAATCTCCTCATTTATTCTTAGTTCTGGTCTGTCACTGAGCAAGCTCACCACTGGGTGGTAAAAATGATCGATGAACTGTTTGAAACTAAACTTTGTGGAATTCCGCCTGAGTAGCGAAGTCTAAGATGTTACTGCCTGCGGCTTCCCATCCTTGTCCATTTTCTACATCGAGAAAGAGAACCTATCCACTTGAAAGAAGATGAACATGTAAGCCAGTATGGAGGAGTACCACAACATGCCCTCTGTGGAAAACTTTGAAAAATGCTCGTGAATGTTCTCCACTAGGAAACTGCTGTAATCGAACTGAGTGGTGGGTTTTTCCTTGGTAGAGAAAATGGACAAAAAACCCAATATAGGTTCATCCACCCATTCATATGAAAAATAACCAAGCAGACAACAGAGTGATGAAATGACTTGGTTGCTCTTTTCCGAGGAAAGGGAGGAAGGATACAAGGGATTTGACTTGGGGAACTGAGCATCATGTGGGAGGAAAAATTCAAATATCTGGGCTCTTTGAGAAAAAGATAGTTTCTGGTATAACTCTGTTATGATTTCGAGATTGAAAGGGGAGGTAGATTCAGTTCTGGGTATCTGCATCATCTGATCAATGGCCTCTGATGTGATGAAGAACATATTTTCTCTCGATGATGAGACTATGGCTCTCTAGTCGGGAAGGTAATGAGCCTGGCATTTGAGGGAAAATTCAGGGAAATGATGGACCTAGGGGAAAATATATAGAGGAAGATTGGACTCCCAGAGCTTAATTTCATCGCTCTGATCTAAGAAAGTGTCTTTGATCCATGACTGCAAATCCACGAAGTCAACTTCACACCTTGTGTCTGATATTAGATGATCTTTGTCGGCCAATGGGATCTTTTCGAGGTCGACAGGAGGTGAGAGGAAAGGATTTTCCCTGGCTTCTACTTTCTTGGATTTTGGCACCATCGTTGTGAAGAGTATCTTCAATTCAAACAAAATGTTAGTGGTAATGGTTGTGGTTGGGCTGCTAATTGAATCGGAGAGGAGACAAGGAAAATTTCTGGTTTGAGGATAAGATGAGCAATGGGCGAATGAAGGAGCATGGCTAGTTTTGGGTGACTGGATACCCATTGGGCATGGGGGACATATCAACAAGTTTAATGGATAAGTTAACCTGTAATAATGGCCAACAGGTCATTTGGAGATTGAGATAGCAGGTGAAAAATGGGTGACGAGTACGACCAGGTGACGTGGAGGGTGTTGATTAGAGACCAATAATGCTGAGGGGACTTGTGATGGGTGAAACAGGGGGGATGGACTGACAGAGTTATGAGATAGGACTTGTAGGGGAAAAAGTGGAAAGTGATGTCATGATACGACGATGCTATGCCAGAAAAGTGCAATAGATTCCTTCCACGTTAGAGTAGGGGGGCCGCCAAAAAACCATTTCATTCTG
>JASDQU010307448.1:115820-132509 GCA_032191745.1 Picea mariana | reverse complement strand
ATGCATGAATAGAAAAATAACAGAAGAAGAAACATACCATGCATTAAACATTTCATGAATCAAAAGATCCTTCTACATAGAGTAAAACTGATTATTTTATTAATATCAAGCTTCTGGTTGAACCAACCAACCATTACAAAGTTTTTCAAGTGAAAATATATTGGGAGAGGCCCCAATGCCACCTTCAAAATAAATGTAAGAAATTAATTACATCATTAATCATTTAGTTACATCCCAGGAAAAAACATATGCATAACTAGAGATATGATTCCTCAACTAGCTAACTAACTGGACATATGTTGAGCAAGAGGAGAAAACTGATCATGCTGAAGATGCTGTGTGTGCTTGAGGTACACCAAATCTTGTGATGAGTTGTTTCTACGAACCATCTTTTAACTTCCTTCCACGTGCCCATAACTTTAGGAGGCCCAATCGTGTTTTAACCAACTCAAAAAGGTCCATTAATAGATGTCAAAATAGATTCAACGTTATTGCTTCTAAAATTCTGGTAGAACTCTGTTAAAAAAAACTATTTATCTCGACGCTGCTGAAAATTTCGGTAGATTTTGTTATAAAAACTGTTTATCCCAACGCTGCTAGAAATTCCGGTAGCGTTCTATTTCTTTCAAAATTATGCATAAAGACCTTAGAAAATCTTGTGCATATGTTATATTAAAAAAGAGTTGAGATAGCTTAGACATAGGTAAGGCATCTAGAGTTCACAACGCCTTTGAGTTACTTTTTTCGCTGAAGATGTTTGTGCTAACATTAGGATTCAACTGGGATGGGGGCCTCCCTGTGAGGCTTCCAAGAACCTTAGCAGTTCCAATTGCCTTATCCAGTGGGATGTGGAGTCATCTGTGTAATCAACCTCTAAACACTGCCAAAAATTGCCACTTATTCAAGAAAACTGAAAGACCCGCTACAAACTAAGGAAATCAAGGCTCGGGAAACGAGATTATTACCTATGCTACCCTACCCTAACCAAATTTACAACTTGGTCAAGTAAAATCATATTTCCATAATAACCATTCAAGTAACATGATGAATGATATGATCTCATCTACGTCATTGATCAATGAATAATGACAAAAATATAGCAGCAGTGACATAAACTCCTTCAAAAAACCATACTCACCCATGAGTATTGATGAAATAATGCAATTTGAAATTTTCAGAAAATATGAAACATAAGACTCTAACAAGGCTGCAAATGGATCCTTAAAGCCAAGATAAAAAGCATGTTGATCCACAGAAAATAACTTCTCATCCATGAATGATTCTATTCTTGCTAAAAGATAACCTTCTTGTTCTTTCGAAATCAACCCTTGATCATCAACAATGGTAGTCTCTTTGTTTCCAACATGATGATAACAAGATAGAGGTACACCATGTTTTAAATCATGCTGATAATGATCAGTCGAGAACATATAATCATCTATGCAATCATTAGTTATAATATGTTCAACATGCTTTGAAAACTGATCAAAATCTAGACATGCATCCCTGTCCATAGAAAAATCTGCAAACATTGAAGATTCTGATTCCAAATGTGAATCATTCTTACATCCTTGATTCTGTTCCAGATCTGATTTATACTCACTGTCTATTTGCTGCAAATCTGCAATATATTGACAATCCTCTTGTTGTTCATCTTGTGCATGTAGATTTTCAAAATATACTCGATCTCGAATCTTCTTGCTAGCATGAATGTTCTCATTGACTTCTTCAACATCTTCAAATAAGAGTCCTAAGGATGAAGATTTCCTTTCTCTCAAGAGAAGGACAAGCTCTGAATGCTGAGCCATTTCATAGTATACCATGGCAGTAGTCTCGATGGGCCTGATCTCCAATGGCATACTATGATAAATGCTGTAAAACTTCCTGTTGAAGACAACCAAGGCTTCTTCTTCTCCTCTCCTCAAAGCATTAAAATCATCCCAATACTAATCAAGGGACTTTTTCTTACCCCAATACTTTAAAAAATTATTGGATAGCTCGATCCACGAAACAATGGAATCAACTCCCAAACTCCTAAACCATACAACATCTCCAAACAAGGATTTGGAGAACAACCTCATGGTAACATCATCATGAACTATCTCAAACTGATCAACAAAGTTCTCAAAGGCCTCTAAATGCCTCTCAGCTGTAACATGATCTTCTCCAGAGAACTAAGGAAGATACTCAAGGAAATCAAGAGGATAAGGATGAAAGTGATATGGAATCCTTAAAGGTTTAAACATCTTGTCTCTGATTCTAGTTTGAAAACTAGTGGGATGAATATGAAGTTTAACATGCTGATGGCAAGGTTCAACAGTAACGATAGAAGGTGATGAGATTTGAGAAGGCTTTGAATTAATTTCAAAATCTTCAAGGTTACAAGGGTGATCAAATCCAGTAGGGATTTCAATACAAAGTTCATCCTTATGAATAGGCCAAGGTGAAGATACAAGATCAACATATACAACACAGGCAGAAGGCAAGCCTTCTTCTTCCAAGGATGGATATATAAAGGAAGGTTGATGATCATATGAATAAACAAAGCACAAGATGATCTTGTTTATATGTAAAGGAAAAGATAGGAAAGAGCTGATAAAGAAGAACATGAGTTTATGAAGAAAGCTTATAAGATGATACCTAGTTATCCCCTTTCATATGGTCATCTTTTGTCAACATGGTCCTCCCCAGTGGAGTCTTTGATTGTGGAGTCTCCAGGTAGATGATTACAGTCAATTTTTGTGTCCCTCTCTTGTCTACCATCAAGAGCTGGATCTATGTCGTTCTCCCAGGGAAGCTAGCTTCACACTCCTTCCTCGGCAACGACGCCATTTAATGTTAACGCAAGGAGTCACCCCTTGACTACAAAGGGGTAAGCCTTACACATCATGATTCACTTCAAACAGGTTTTGGTAAATGGAAAATTTTAAAAGGTGGGATGGCCTCTTAAAACACTTGAAAGTGATTTTAACTCAGATAGAACCTCATATATTTGGAAAATTGTGGCAGTGAATGAGTTGCATGGATTAGACTGTAATATTAGGAAGTGGAAAGTGTAAAAAATAAACTGATAGTTACCTAAGAAGTTTAAAAGATCCTAAGTAACTCCTACAGTCAGGAAATGGTCTATATCCAAAGCTCTGTTTTAGATACAAACTATAGAACAAAAAATGAAAAACATGCATAAAGTATTCAATGCCTTAGTCATGAACCTTCACTCACATGCTATTGAATCTGAATCTGCTAGAAGATAAATAACAACCATCTGGATCCTCCAAAGGGTTCTCACTGTTAAACTCCAATTACTGTAAATGCATGAATAGAAAAATAACAGAAGAAGAAACATACCATGCATTAAACATTTCATGAATCAAAAGATCCTTCTACATAAAGTAAAACTGATTATTTTATTAATATCAAGCTTCTGGTTGAACCAACCAACCCTTACAAAGTTTTTCAAGTGAAAATATATTGGGAGAGGCCCCAACGCCACCTTCAAAATAAATGTAACAACTTGATTACATCATTAATCATTTAGTTAAATCTCAGGAAAAAACATACGCATGACTAGAGATATGCTTCCTCAACTAGCTAACTAACTAGACAGATGTTGAACATGACGAGAAAAATGATCATGTTGAAGATGATGCGTGTGCTTGAGGTACATTGAATATTGGGCTGAGTTCTTGTTGCTATGAACCATATTTTAACTTCCTTCCATGTACCCATAACTTTAGGAGGCCCAATCGTGTTTTAACCAGCTCAAAAAGGTCCATTAACAACTGTCAAATAGATTCAGTGTTGTCCCTTCCAAAATTCCGGTAGAACTCTCTTAAAAATTTTTATTTACCCCGACGCTGTCAAAAATTCTGATAGATTTCTGTTATAAAAATTGTTTATCCTGACACTGTCAAAAATTATGGTAGCGTTCTGTTTCTTTCAAAATTATGCATAAAGACCTTAGAAAATCTCGTGAATATGTTATATTAAAAAAGAGATGAGATAACTTAGACATAGGTAAGGAATCTAGAGTTCACAACGCCTTTGAGTTAATTTTTTCGCTGGAGATGTTTTTACTAACACCCCCCACCCCCACCCTCATAAAAGCATAATATGTTTTCTCTCATATTACCCCCTAGCCCAACCCTCATTTAAATGAGGGTGGGACTGGGGGGTAACATGAGAGAAAACATATTATGTTTTTATGAGGGTGGGCGTGGGGGTAACATGAGAGAAAACATAATATGTTTTCTCTCATGTTACCCCCCACTCACACCCCAACACTTATGTTTTCTCTCATGTTACCCCGCACCCCCACCCTCACCCTTATAATAAATTGGGGTTGGGGTGGGGGGTAACATGAGAGAAAACATAAGGGGGTGAGGGTGAGGGGTAACATGAGAGAAAATATATTATGTTTTGTCTTATTTTATAAGATGTTGGGGGTGTGGGGTAACATGAGAGAAAACATATAACCTCATTTATATAAGGGCGGGGGTGGGGTAACATGAGAGAAAACATATTATTATGTTTTCTCTCATGTTATCCCCCAAACTCACCCCCACCTTTATTTATATAAGGGTGGCGGTGGGGGGTAAAATGAGATAAACCATAATATGTTTTCTCTCATGTTACCCCCCACCCCCACCATTATATAAATGAAGGTGGGGGTATCCCCCAACCCCACCCACACCTTCATTTATAGAAGGGTCCGGGGGGGGGCGGGGGGTAACATGAGATAAAACATAATATGTTTTCTCTCATGTTACCCCTCACCCCCACCCTTTTATAAATGAAGGTGGGGGTGGGGTTGGGGGATAACATGAGAGAAAACATAATAATATTTTTTCTCTCATGTTACCCCCACCCTCATTAATAATATGAGAGAAAACATAAATGAGGGTGGGGGTGGGGGATAATGTTATCACTCCAAGAGTCACTCCCATACTGCAAATGAGAGTAATCTTGGTAACATAGAAATATAAATGGATTAAAATAGTTTGAATAGGTGGATCAACAAGATGAGAAAGAAAGGGAGAGGGCAACAAAAAGTCTATAGAGACATTCCATTAGGCATGGAGTCTTAACATCCTACAGATCAAAGGAAAACAAACTATATATCAAACAAAGAGATATATAATGATGAGTAGAAGCATGGTGAATATGACAAAAAGAAGAACACCCATTGAACATATATCCTTTCTGCAATAGATAAAGATTAGCTTAAACAATGAACAATGATTTAATGGGAAAGCTACAACAGATCCTCTGTTGTTCATGAATCCATCAATTAATGGCAGCTATGATCCTCAAAACCTGCAATATGTTCAAGCAAGAAGATAACAAAGAAGTGTGAAAACAAAGAAGATAATCTGATAAAAACTCTCATGAATATTTAATGGCAAAAAATTTCATAACAAACAGACCCTCAGGCTTACAAATGAGCAACTAAAACAACTCCTACTCTCTCAAGCCTCTCTTGGCTCATGAATCCAACAAATTTCTCCAAGAGATCTCCTTCCTTAAATAGAAAATAACATCCAAATAACCTTAGGAGGTTGAATCCCATCTCCTCCATTGGATTCTAAGCCTTGGAGATAGGTGGCAACAATCAAAGAGACAAAAATCCAACAAACTGCTAATTTTCAGGAATTTGTTGGAAGNTTTGTTGGAGCTAAATCTTAGGTGTAGGTGTCCATTTAAATCTAACTGATCCTTGAGAAGCCATTCAAATCCTCGTTGACAGGTGGCAACCTCCCAACAAGGTGAATATCGAAACCGTTACCACTATAGGAAATTGGGTAGCGTCGCTGTAAAATAGTTGGTAACGTCACTTATATGTCTAATATATCTCAAACCATAACACATTTTGAAACACTGAGAGAGGTTTTTGTTATTTGGAATGTTATGAGCAAAAACCTCCTCCAGTTTTCAAAAATACCTTCTCAATTGTTCACAATCCCCGTTTTAAGTTAGTTACTCAAAACTGGCAGAAAACATCAAAAATAATTCTGCACAATTTGGTTTCTGCCAGAATTTCAGTAGCGCCTTTAGGTAGCGTCCGCCTGTGTGTTTACATGAAATTGGGTAGCTCAAATCCTTGAGTTCTTTTTATGCTTAGAACCTTGTGAGAGTGTTGTCAATGCTTTTTCTTGACACTTGGCACCTTAAATTTGAATGTTGGTCTCTCTCTTGGCGCTTTGTTTATAACTTGATCGATATGATGGCATTGGCCTGTGTCTTTGGCTAGTGTTGTCTTGAGATGTCGATTAATGATTGAACTTGGATATTGGGCATAACCCAATATAATTTCAATTTTTCCCAAAATAAATAAAATATCCCATAACAATTGTATTCATTTGCCAAAATGAATAATGAAGGATTTATGCAAAGCTGAGGCATAAACCAATCTTGTGCTAACATAGGCTCCATGGGGGATAGAGTCCTCCCTGTGAGGCTCTAATAACTCTTGTAGTTTCAGTTCCTTATCCTAGGGATTCTCCCAACCTTTAATCTCTGCAATCTTCTTTGATCTGTGACCTTCAGCTGGAACTAAATGCAAATGAAAACTGAAACTGAAAAAAAAAATGATGAAAACGATGCTTGTCCAACAAGATTATTGCACACACCTACTATAATCTACTGAAAATCCTTGCTGAATCAAATTATACAAAAATGCCAATGAAGCCAATCCAGTAATTGGCTATTTACTCAAATCCTGCTCACATTTTCTTTGAGTAGGATGAAAAAGGAAAATGACAACTCCCATTTGAAATGTTGTTGAGCATAAATTTTCAAACTTTTTCTCGAATCCAATGGCAAAACATTCATGGCATAGCATACTCTTACGTTAAATGACTCTAAGAGGCCAACAAAAGTATCTTGGAAAGATATTTGGTCCTGTGGTTTTAAAACATCAAGGACTACTCTTAGTTCTACATCATTATGCTCACGATCATTCTCAAAGAGAATATATGAACACCCTTCAAGATTATATTCTATGGCATATCTATTAATATTACTAAAATCTATATGAAGACCATCATCCCCCCATGAAAAACCTATAGCAAATTTTTCTAAAGAAACAACCATGTAATCATCATTGTACTCATCGTATCTAGGTTCAACAACTAAAACAGAAGTGTCATCAGTCAGAAAAATGCTCGGAATATCAACTGTGAAGCAATCTATCTCAGATCCACACTCCTCCAAATCATAGTCTAAAGCATCTTCAAACAACAAACATTCTTCAAGGGTATTAAACATGACATACCTATCTTCTTCATGAAACAAAATAGTGTCTACAAGCTGATCCTCTAGCAAGAAATCACCATCATAAATTGCTTTACTAACTTCATGTAAAGTTCCATGGCTATCATCATTTAAAATCAGATTTTCATTTTCAGTAATAGAAGAAGTTTCACTCACATGTTCATGACTATGTGAATGCTACAAATCTGTGTAAGGAGGGGTTGTAACATAACTGTTTAGGAGCTGATCTATCTCTTCTTCAGTTAAAGGAGGAGGTAGTCTGTGTTTCCTTTGGATAAAACAACAGTTGTTTTCATTCTCTTCTGTAGATTGACCATGATGATGAATATTTTCATTAGTTGTACACAAAGGAGAAGATGAATCATTATTTGTTTTCGAAGAGAGATCATGGGAATATACTATCATTTCTTCATTGATTTCATCTACAACTAACATCCCTTGATCATCATGGCAATAAACTTGCAAATAAAAATGATAAAGTACTTCAAACAGGTCCTCATCATCCATACTTTCTAGATCTTCATCAATAATTTCATTTGGACAGTGAATACAATCGTTTTCATCTTTATATTCAGTAGAGCAATCTAAAAAATCTTGAGCTCATTCTACATATCCCTCACAACAATTATGACAAATACTTTCAGAGGGATAAATTTTTTTGCAGTGTTCATTGAATACTCAGTGAAAATCCTTCAAGGATAAAATGCTGGAAGGGGGTAATGAGAAATACCATTTATGTGCATCCCCATCCAATGAATACATGAACATTTTCATCAATATATCTTCATGATGGATTTCAAGCTGCTGCATCAAATTATGAAATTCATGAACATGCTCAACAGGGCTGTCATCCTTACCTTCATAAAATCTGGGCAACAGATCTTGCCATTCATCAATAAGAGGCACAGGATGTGGATAATCCTATATGGCTGAGAATTTGAGTGGGGAAAACCTCTTGGCCAAGATAGCCTTCATAGCCATTTAATTTTTCTCATTCCAGTGGAGTCACGAACAGATTCTGAACAATGGAGTTGCCATGGTGAATGTGCAGTCTTGAAGGTGTCCAACTTCAGCCACCATCTAAAGCTGGAGTTGTACAATGTCGTTCTTCCCAGGGAGCTTTTGAATCTTCTTAAATCTGTCCCCGACAACGACGCCAATTATGTTATCACTCCAAGATTCACTCCCAGACTGCAAATGAGAGTAATCTTGGTAACATAGAAATGTAAATGGATTAAAATAGTTTGAATAGGTGGATCAACAAGATGAGAAATAAAGGGAGAGGGCAGCAAAAAGTCTACAGAGGCATTCCATTGGGCATCCAGTCATAACATCCTACGGATCAAAGGCAATCAAATTGTATATCAGACAAAGAGATATATAATGATGAGTAGAAGCATGGTGAATATGAAAAAAGGAAGAACACCCATTTAACAGAGATCGTTTCTACAATAGATAAATATTTGCTTAAACAATGAACAATGATTTAATGGGCAAGCTATAACAGATCCTTTGTTGTTCATGAATCCATCAATCAATGGAAGCTATGATCCTCAAAACCTGCAATATGTTCAAGAAAGAAGATAACAGAGAAGTTTTAAAACAAGGAAGACAATCTGATAACAGCTCTCATGAATCTTTAATGGCAGAAAATGTCATAACAAATAGGCCCCCAGGCTTACAAATGAGCAACTAAAATTTCTCCTACTCTCTCAAGCCTCTCTTGGCTCATGAATCCAACAACTTTCTCCAAGAGATATCCTTCCTTAAATAGAAAATAGAATCCAAATAACCTTAGGAGGTCTAATCCCATCTCCTCCATTGGATTCTAAGCCTTGGAGATAGGTGGCAACAATCAAAGACACAAAAATCCAACAAACTGCTAATTTTCAGGAATTTGTTGGAAGTCATTAATAAATTGTTTCCACCTCATTGCATGAGGCCTTTGATGGAGATAAATCTTAGTGCAAGGGTCCCTTGACATCTAACTAATACTTTAGAAGCCATTCAAATCCTCCTTGACAGGTGGCAACCTCCCAACAAGGCGAATATCAAAACCGTGTCCGCTACAGGAAATTGGGTAGCACCGTTGTAAAACAGTTGGTAGCACCACTTCTATGTCTAATATCTCTCAAACTATAACACATTTTGAAAAAATGAGAGAGTTTTTTCTTATTTGGAATGTTATGAACAAAAACCTCCTCTAGTTTTCAAAAATACCTTCTCAATTGTTCACAATCCCATTTTTAAGTTAGTCACTCAAAACTGGCAGAAAACATCAAAAATAATTCTGCACAATTCGGTTTTTGCCAAAATTTCGGTAGCGTCTTTAGGTAGCGCTCGCCTGTGTGTCTGCGTGCAATTGGGTAGAAAAAATACGTGATTTGTTTTTATGCTTGGAACCTTGTGAGAATGTTTTCAATGCTTTTTCTTGACACTTGACACCTTAAATTTGAATGCTAGTCTCTCTCTTGGTGCTTTGTGTATAACTTGATCGATATGCTGGCATTGGCCTGTGTCTTTGGCTAGTGTTGTCTTGAGATGTCGATTAATTCTTGAACTTGGATACTGGGCATAACCCAATCTAATTTCAATTTTTCCAAAAATAAATAAAATATCCCATAACAATTGTATTCATTTGCCAAAATGAATAATGAAGGATTTATGCAAAGTTGAGGCAGAAACCAATCTTGTGCTAACATATAACATGAGAGAAAACATAATAATATGTTTTCTCTCATGTTACCCCACCTCCAACCTTATATAAATGAGGTTATATGTTTTTTCTCATGTTACCACCCACCCCCACCCTTATATAAATGAGGGTAGGTCTGGGTGTGGGGGTGGGGGGTAACATGAGAGAAAACATTCCCACCCTTATATGCTATGTTTTGTTTCATGTTAACCTCCACCCCAAACGTATATGTTTATGTTACCCACCATGCCCACCCTTATATAAATGAGGGTGGAGGTGGGGGGTAACATGAGACAAAACATGTTAAGTACCTGAATATATCTAGAGATAAATATCAAAATAAACCCACAATATCAACAAGATTAATCCAAACCATTCACCAAAATATTGAATACACAATAAATACACAGATAAATATAGAATAAACCACACTTTATTATATCAAACCCCTGAGGTAAAGAAACACCATATAATGGATCCTATTATGGAAGGGATCCTCTCCTGTTCATTTGCCTCTTCAAGGAGGATTCCTCCTATTGAGCTACCGCTCCAGATACAATACTTCTCTTCATATCCCATTACATTTTTTAAACCCCTTTATATAGTGATACCAACCACCTATGAACATTCTAGAGAAGGAACATTCTAGAAGTAGAACCTTCTAATAAGTCCTCTTATATTTACTATATCTAACTACCATAGTGGGCCTTATTTAATACTATAGTGGACCTAGTCCACTTTACAATGAATGGCCTCTACTATTATAACTATGTGCCCTTCGCCCCCCCCACTACCTCTCTAGATACCTAACATTCCATCCCCCTTATGAAAGCGTTGTCCTCAATGCTTGATGTACAACCATATACCAGGTTTCCATGGATAATTGTGGACCATAGTGCTGAAGTAGACTAGAGAACCAGGGTCCCATGGAGAAATGAAAACCATCATGATAAAGTAGTTCAACTTCCATTGTGAACCGAGGTCCCATATCCAAGTGTTCATGTGAACTCCATGTGAAAGATATCTGAATTCAAGAACCAATTGAAAATGATGCTCCAAAGATCTACATTGATCATGGGGATCCAAATATGTAGATCCCTCCATATCCACAAAATCATTTGAATAACACACTAACACTGTAGAATATTGAAAAATAGTTTTCATAGAATGCGCTGGACTTCTCTCCATAGTGTGCTCTACATGAGGTGAAAGAGAGTATTCAAATAGAAGATGGAAATGGTTGTCATCCAAAAAATGACAACTATCCATATACCAATCATCACAATCGTCCTCCAAAGCATACAAAGAATACACTTCTTGATGATATTCATTCATGATTTTCATCAAAGTACATTTCTCTTTCATGCTCGCTAAGGACTTATAAATACTACGAAAATCATCCCTGATACCTTCTTGAGTGTCATGCATCTGGGATTTGAATGCTTCAATCATGTGTAGAATTTCCTTGAGTTAAAGTGCATATCCATTGGAAACACCACATATAATGTACCAAAATAAATATATAAAAATTATCTACCCAATGGAACTGATCTCGTAGCAATTTGAGTACACTGTGAAAAATGATGAGCTTTGCAGTCTCATCGCCATCATGAAAACCCCCACAAATGGATGATTTTAAATCAGCGATATCTTCACTTCCTGAGCTCCAATTCAGGTGATTTATTTTTGAAATCAACTATTTTTGAAAGAGGAACTTAGATTTGTAATTTGTTTTATCAATTTCAACCTCTATATGCTATAGAAATAAAAAACTTGTGCCACCGTCCGTGGAAAAAAACCTGAAAATTTTCATATTTTAAAACTTCAATATCTTGACTTCCCGAACTCCATTTCAAACATTTTTTTTTATTTACAACTTGGGTGTTTTTCTGAGAGGAACTCGGATCTACAACCTGTTTACGAAAATTTTTCATAGAAATATACAAAAATTGTCTGGAATGTCGCGACCCTTTTTTTTTCTTCTCCAAAAAAATCTGCAAAAAAAAAAAAAAACAATTTTCCCACACTTCTTGCCAAGGAAAGTGCTCTGATACCACTTGTTATGTACCTGAATAGATCTAAAGACATGAATACAAAATCAACACAATAGATATAGAAGAACAATATGCAAAATATCCTTTATTATTATCAAACCCTTAGGGTAGGGAAACACCATACAATGGATCCTGTTATGAAAGGGATCCTCTCCTGTTCACTTACCTTTTAGAGGGGGATTCCTCCTATTGTTCTACCGCTCCAAATACAATACTTCTATTTATATCCCATTACATTGTTTGAACCCCTTTATATAGTGTTACAAACCACCTATGAACATTCTAGAGAAAGAACATTATAGAAGTAGAACCTTCTAAGAAGTCCTCTTACATTTATTATATCTAACTACCATAGTGGGTCTTATTTAATACTATAGTGGATCTAGTCCACCCCACTATCTCTCTAGATACCAAATATATATATATATATATATATATATGAGAGTGGGGGTGGGGGTGGGGAGTAGCATTAGAGAAAACATATTGGATGGTAACATGAGAGAAAACATATATTATGTTTTCTCTCATGTTACCTCGCACCCCCACCCTCATTTATATATATTTTCTCTCATGTTACCCCAGACCCCCACCATGTTTTCTCTCATGTTACCATCCAATATGTTTTATCTCATGTTAAATCCCACCCCAACATCATTTATATATGTTTTCTTTCATGTTACCCCACACCCCTACCCCCACCCTTATATTTATATATGTTTTCTCTCATGTTATCCCGCACCCTCACCCTAATTTATATAAGGGTGCCGGTGGGGGGTAACATGAGAGAAAACTTAATCTATTTTCTCTCATGACGCCCCACCCCTACCCTTATATGTTTTCTTTCATGTTACCCTCCACCCCCACCCTTATATGTTATGTTTTCTATCATGTTACCCCCCACCTCCAACCTTATATGTTTTCTCTCATGTTACCCCCCACCTCCACATAAATGAGGTTGAGGGTGAGGGTGGGGGTGGAGGGTAACATGAGAGAAAACATATATAAATGAGGGTGGAGGTGGGGGGAAACATGAGAGAAAACATATTGAATGGTAGCATGAAATAAAAAATATATAAATAAGGGTGGGCGTAGGGGTGCGGTGTAACATGAGAGAAAACACAATATGTTTTCTCTCATGTTACCCCTCCCTCGTTTATATAAGGGAGGAGAGTGGGGGTGGGGGTGTGGAGTAACATGAGAGAAAACATAATATGTTTTTTCTCATGTTACATCCCACCCCCACCCTAACCCTCATTTTTATAGGGGAGTGGGGGGTAATATGAGAGAAAACATATTATGTTTTCTCTCATGTTACACCCCACCCCCACCCTCACCCTCATTTATATAAGAGAGCCCGGAGTGGGGGGTAACATGAGAGAAAACATATTATGTTTTCTCTCATGTTACACCCCACCCCCACCCTAATTTATATAAGGGTGGGTGGTAACATGAAATAAAACATAATATGTTTTCTCTCATGCTACTCCCCACCCCCACCATTATATGAGAGTGGGGGTGGGGGTGGGGAGTAGCATTAGAGAAAACATATATTATGTTTTCTCTCATGTTACCTCGCACCCCCACCCTCATTTATATATATTTTCTCTCATGTTACCCCAGACCCCCACCATGTTTTCTCTCATTTTACCATCCACTATGTTTTTATCTCATGTTAAATCCCACCCCAACATCATTTATATATTTTTTCTATCATGTTACCCCACACCCCTACCCCCACCCTTATATTTATATATGTTTTCTCTCATGTTATCCCCCACACTCACCCTAATTTATATAAGGGTGCGGGTGGGGCGTAACATGAGAGAAAAATTAATATGTTTTCTCTCATGTTACGCCCCACCCCTACCCTTATATGTTTTCTCTCATGTTACCCTCCACCCCCACCCTTATATGTTATGTTTTCTATCATGTTACCCCCCACCTCCAACCTTAAATGTTTTCTCTCATGTTACCCCCCACCTCCACATAAATGAGGTTGAGGGTGAGAGTGGGGGTGGAGGGTAACATGAGAGAAAACATATATAAATGAGGGTGGAGGTGGGGGGAAACATGAGAGAAAACATATTGAATGGTAGCATGAAATAAAAAATATATAAATAAGGGTGGGGGTAGGGGTGCGATGTAACATGAGAGAAAACACAATATGTTTTCTCTCATGTTACCCCTCACCCCCATCCTCATTTATATAAGGGAGGAGAGTGGGGGTGGGGGTGCGGAGTAACATGAGAGAAAACATAATATGTTTTTTGTCATGTTACATCTCACCCCCACCCTAACCCTCATTTTTATAGGGGAGTGGGGGGTAATATGAGAGAAACCATATTATGTTTTCTCTCATGTTACACACCACCCCCACCCTCATTTATATAAGAGGGTCCGGGGTGGGGGGTAACATGAGAGAAAACATATTATGTTTTCTCTCATGTTACACCCCACCCCCACCCTAATTTATATAAGGGTGGGTGGTAACATGAAATAAAACATAATATGTTTTCTCTCATGCTACTCCCCACCCCCACCATTATATAGAAAATATAATATGTTTTCTCTCATGTTACCCCCTACCCCCACCCTTATATTAATGAGGTTGGGGGGTAACATGAAAGAAAACATAATATGTTTTCTCTTATGTTACCCCCAACCCCCACTCTCATATAATGGGGGTGGGGGGTAAAATTAGAGAAAACATATTTCATGTTACCCCCAATCCCCACCCTTATATAAATGATGATGAGGTGTGGGGGTAACATGTGTAATGTCCCTCAGTCGTCATCCCACTGGTCGGGAAAAAAATACTATGTGGAACAACATCATTCTCATACTTAATTAATAACATGCATTTAAGTCATATTAGACACATTTAACTTAGAGTAAGCACAAGACTACTGCTAACATAAATAATCCCTGGCATTAACAATAATTCATATGCACAACAGAATACATGATACATATAAGCATCACAGGCATGCAAAACATAATATTAAGCATAAGCTGATACTTATCTTCGAAACCGTGGTAATTCCACCAACCACGTGCATGCCTTCCACGAACCTCCCAGCCTTAGACCACACTACTCATCATGTTCATTAGTGGGTCACCCTCGAGCTGGGACTAATATCCACCCAAGGAAAGGAATCCTAGTCTAGGATGAGGTTACAGGGAAAACTGCACAGAATAACTAGAAGGATTCTTCCCAGGATGGATTTTTATGATCACTACTCACGGACTCTCATTCCCCACATGCATGTTCTGCATGGGAGTATACAACTTCAAAAGAACAGTCCATCAGTGCTTCACCTCCCTCTCTAGGTCTTGGCAACAGGCTAGATCAGGAAGTCTTAGAGCTCCATAGCTGGTGTTGGACTCTCTCTGGAAGAATACCACTTCCCAACAGACTCCTTCACCTGGAAATAGCTTCTCACAGGCTTGACAGGATGCCTCTTCAACTAAGGGACTTAAAACCTGGTTCTTCATCCCCTTCTGACTCAATTCTTGGATGGTGAGGATAACCACATCAACAATAGAAATTCGGTTAACTCATGGTGACAGCAGCAACAAGAATTTGGGTACGAACATCCAAAAATGACAGCAATCCACACTAAGACACAACACGATTCAGACATTTACAAGGTGCTCAGACTTCACAGGAGATACAACTCAGTCTGCGAGTTTTCCACTAGTTTCAGGGTGCATGACAAGGAATCAACACAGAGGTCGATCGCAGAGCTAAACAAAATTCACGAAAGATGGGGAATGACAAAGTGACTCAGGTGGAGAATGGAAAAATGAAAGAGCAAAAAATTTTCCCTGAGGGTTTCCTTCATGGTGCGTGGGTAAGAAAATGCAGACGCAGAGGAAAAACGGGTTCAGACGGGCATCACCGTGAAATCAGGCAGAGGATGACAGAATGACCGAACAACCCCCCCCCATGGCTGACTTCTGCAGTTTTTTAACTGCATGTGCCTGGGTTGACACATGTCACCCATGAAGCTACATGCACTCCATTAGAATGCGTTCCTCTCCAAGAACTTAGGACAAAACATATATTTCACATGGCCTTTAGAATAATATTAAAATATTATTCCCAAGGACTTAAGCCCCTAGGCTCCACACTTAGCCTCTCTTTCCAACCTTCCAACTCCCCATCCCTTACCTACTTTGTGGAAGCTTAGTCCCCCATCACTCATTCAACGTGGTCGGTCTGCATGCAACGATGTTTATATCTTTTATTAATGTTCTGCATGATTACATATACAAAAGCAGGCTCCCAGCCTTAACACTTAGGCTCTCCGGCCTAATAACACATAAGCCCACCAGCTTATATAAACTTATCTCACCAGCCTATAAAACATAATTACAATTCATAATGCAAGATTTATACTTCATAGACATGATTTACAATAGGGCTCGGCCTTGGGGACATTACAATCCCCTCCCCTTATTTTTTGCACTGTCCTTAATGCAACTTTACACTACAACTGCAAGCTTTTCAAAATTTTCAAAAATATGCGGGTACTCTGCCCACATAACATATTCATGCTCCCATGTTGCATCCTCAGGACCATACCAGGTCCACTGGACCTTTACAAACCCTATAGATCGATTCCGAAGCTGTTTGTCTTTCCTGTCCAATATGCGCACAGGATG
>JASDQU010307448.1:95616-108240 GCA_032191745.1 Picea mariana | reverse complement strand
GCCTTTGGAATAATATTAAAATATTATTCCCAAGGACTTAAGCCCCTAGGCTCCACACTTAGCCTCTCTTTCCAACCTTCCAACCCCCCACCCCTTACCTACTCTGTGGAAGCTTAGTCCCCCATCACTCATTTATCGTGGTCGGTCTACACGCAACGATGTTTATATTTTTTATTAATGTTCTGCATGATTACATATACAAAAGCAGGCTCCCAGCCTTAACACTTAGGCTCTCTGGCCTAATAACACATAATCCCACCAGCTTATATAAACTTGGCTCACCAACCTATAAAATATAATTACAATTCATAATGCAAGATTTATACTTCATAGGCATGATTTACAATAGGGCTCAGCCTTGGGGACATTACAACATGAGAGAAAACATAATATGTTTTCTCTCATGTTACCCTCCACCACCACCCTCATATATATCTTTGATCTCATGTTACCACCTACCCCCACCCTCATATATATTTTCTCTCATGTTACCCTCTACTTCCACCCTCACATATATATTTTCTCTCATTTTAACCCCCATATGCACCCCCACCCTCATTGGGGGTGGGGGGTAACATGAGATAAAACATAATATGAGGGTGGGGGTAAGGGGATAACATGAGAGAAAGCATATAATGAGGGTGAAGGTGAGGGTGGGGGGTAAAAGTAGAGAAAACATAATATGTTTTCTCTCATGTTACCCCCATCCCCACACAATATGAAGGTGTGGGTGGTGGGTAACATAAGAGAAAACATATATGAGGGTGGGGGTTGTGGGTAACATGAGAGAAAACATAATACCCTTATTATATGAGGGTGGGGGTTGTGGGTAACATGAGAGAAAACATAATACCCTTATTATATGAGGGTGGGGGTGAGGGGTAACATGAGAGAAAACATATATGAGGGTCAGGCTGGATGGGCCTGGGGGGTAACATTGGAGAAAACATATTATGTTTTATGTCATGCTATCCTGCACCCCCACCCTCATCACCCTCATTATATATGGAGGTGGGGGTGGAGGGTAAGATGAGAGAAAACATATTATGTTTTCTCTCATGTTACACTCCACCCCCACCCTCATTATATGTTTTCTCTCATTTTATCCCCCACCTGAGGGTGGGAGTGAATATGTTTTCTCTCATGTTACCCTCCACCCCCACCCTCATTGTACGTTTTCTCTCATGTTACCCCTCAGCTGAGGGTGGGGGCTATGAGTAACGTGAGAGAAAACATATAACAAGGGTGGGGGTGGTGGCGATAACATGAGAGAAAACATAATATGTTTTCTCTCATGTTACCCTCCCCTCCCTCTCATTATATGAAGGTGGGGGTGGGGGGTAACATGAGAGAAAACATAATAGGTTTTCTTTCATGTTACCCCCTAACCCAACCCCGACCCTCATTGTATGAGGGTGTGGGTGGGGTGTAACATTAGATAAAACACAATATGTTTTCTCTCATGTTACCCCTACCCCCACCCTCATTATATATGAGGGTGGGGATAGGGGGTAACACGAGAGAAAACCTATTATGTTTTCTCTCATGTTATTCCCCACCCCCACCCATAATATGTTTTATCTAATTATACCCCCCACCCCGACCCTCACACCCTCATATAATGAGGGTGGGGGGTAACATGAAGGAAAACATAATATGTTTTCTCTCATGTTACGAGGTGGGGGGTAACATGAAGGAAAACATAATATTTTTTCTCTCATGTTACCCCACACCCCACCCTATTATGTTTTCTCTAATTTTACCCACCACCCCCACCCTCATTCTAATGTTACCCCCCACCCCCACCCTAACCCTATTATGTTTTCTCTCATGTTAACCCACTCCCCCAACCCCACCCCGACCCTCATTATAGGAGGGTGGGGATGGGGGGTAACATGAGATAATTTACCCTCATTATATGGGGGTGAGAGTAGGGGGTTACATGAGAGAAAACATATAATGAGGGTGAGAGTGGTGGGTAACATGAGATAATTCTCTCTCATGTTATTCCCCACCCCCACCCTCACCCTCAAATCATCTCATGTTACCCCTTACCCCCACCCTCATTATATGTTTTCTTTCATGTTACGCCCCCACCTCCACCCTCATTTAATGAGGGTATAATGAGGGTGAGGATGGAGGTGGGGAGTAACATGAGAGAAAAAATATAATGAGGGTGGGGGTGCGAGGTAACACAAGAGAAAACATGTTTCCTCTCATGTTACCTGATATGAGGGTTGAGGTGGGGGTAAAATGAGAGAAAACATATTATGTTTTCTCTCATGTTACCCCCCACCTCCACACTCATTTATATCCCCACCCTCATATAATGAGGGTGGAGGTCGGGGGTAACATGAGAGAAAACATATTATGTTTTCTCTCATGTTACCCTCCACCTCCTATTATGTTTTCTCTCATGTTACCCTATATAAGGGTGGAGGTGGGGGATAACATGAGAGAGAACATAATATGTTCTCTCTCATGTTACCCCCCACCTCCACCTCCACCTTCATTTATATCCCTATTCTCATATAATGAGGGTGGAGGTGGGGGGTAACATGAGAGAAATCATCAATATGTTTTCTCTCATGTTACCCCCCACCGACACCCTCATTTATATAAGGTAATATGTTATCTCTCATGTTACACCCCATGGGTGGGCGGTAACATGAGAGAAAAAATAACATGAGAGTTATATTAGGGTGGGGGTCGAGGGTAACATGAGAGAAAAAATAATATGTTTTCTTTAATGTTACCCCATACCCCCACCCTGGGTAGCATGAGAGAAAACATATTATGTTTTTTCTCATGTTACCCCTCACCCCCACCCTTGAGGGTGGGGGGTAACATGAGAGAAAACATATGAGGGTGAGGATGCGGGATAACATTAGAGAAAACATATTATGAGGGTGGGAGTGGGAGGTAACATGAGAGAAAACATATTATTATGAATATGTTATGCGGGTGGGGATGGGGGGGTGACATGAGAGAAAACATAATATGTTTTTTCTCATGTTACCCCTGACCCCCACCCTCATTATAACCTCATATAATGAGGGTGAGGGTGGGAAATGGCGGGTAACATCAGAGAAACAATATTATGTTTTCTCTCATGTTACTCCACATTCCCACCCTCATTATAACCTCATATAATGAGGATGAGGGTGGGGGTGGTGGGTAACATGAGAGAAAGAATATTATGTTTACTCTTATGTTACCCCACACCCCCGCCCTCACCCAAATATTTTTTCTATCATGTTACACCCCATCCCCCACCCTCATTATATCTCCATATAATGAAGGTGGAGATGGGGGGTAACATGAGAGAAAACATATTATGTTTTCATGAGATAAAACATATTATGTTTTCTCTCATGTTACCCCCACATCCACCCCCACCCTCATTATACCCTCATTATATGAGGATGGGGGTGGGGGGTAACATTAGAATGTTTTCTCTCATGTGTGGGTGGGGGGTATCACGAGAGAAAACATAATAGGGTGGGGGTAACATAAGAGAAAACATAATATTTTTTCTCTCATGTTAACCCCCACCCCAATCCTAATATAATGAGGGTGAGGGTGGAGGTGGGGGTAACATGAGAGAAAACATAATAGGGTGGGGGTGATGGTGGGGGTAACATGAGATAAAATTTTTCTCTCATATTATCCACCACCCCGACCCTCATATAAATGAGGGTGGGGATGGGGGTAACATGAGAGAAAACATAATAGGGTGGGGGTGAGGGTAGCAGTAACATGAAAGAAATGTTTTCTCTCATGTTACCCGCCACCCCCACCATAATTATATGAGGGTGGGGGTTGTGGGTAACATGAGAGAAACATTTCTCTCATGTTACCCTCATCCACACCATCATTATATGAGGTTATATGAGGGTGGCGGTGGGGGGTAACATGAGAGAAAACATATTAGTAAACATGAGAGAAAACATATTCATATAATGAGGGTGGGGGTTGAGGGTAACATGAGAGAAGAAATAATAGGGTGGGGGTGATGGTGGGGATAACATGAGAGAAATGTTCTCATATAATGAGGGTGGGGGTGAGGGGGCGGAATAACATGAGAGAAATGTTCTCATATAATGAGGGTTGGGGTCGGGGTAACATGAGAGAAAACATAATAGGTTGGGGGTGAAGGTGAGGGTGGGAGTAACATGAGAGAAATGTTTTCTCTCATGTTACCCACCACCCCCACCCTAATTATATGAGGGTGGGGGTGGTCGATAACATGAGAGAAATTTTCTCTCTTATGTTACCCCCACCCTCATTATATGAGGTTATATGAGGGTGACGGTGGGGGGTAACATGAGAGAACACATATTAGCGAGGGTAGGGGTTGACGATAACATGAGAGAAAACATATTACCCTCACTAATATGTTTTCTCTCATGTTACCACCAACCCCCACCCTCACTAATATGTTTTCTCTCATGTTACCCCCCACTTCCACCCTCATATAACTTCATATAATGAGGGTGGGGGTGCAGGGTAACATGCAAGAAAACACCCTAATATATGAGTGTGGTGGTGGGGGGTAATATGAGAGAAAACATAATATGTTTTCTTCAATATTATATGAGGGTGGGGGTCGAGGGTAACATGAGAGAAAACATATGAGGGTGGGGGTAGGGGGTAGCATGAGAGAAAACATAATATGTTTTCTAATACATATGAAGGTGAGGGCGAGGGTGAGGGTGGGGGTGGAGTGTAACATGAGAGAAAACACCCTACCCTACCCCCACTCTCATAATATGAGGGTGAGGGTGGGGGTGGGGTGTAATATGTTTTCTCTCATGTTACCCTACCCCCACCCTCATATGGTGGGGGAACATGAGAGAAAAAATAATATGTTTTCTCTCATGTTACCCCCAACCCCCACCCTCATATAATATGTTTTCTCTCATGTTACCTTCCACCCCTCCCTCATATAAAACATATTATGTTTTCTCTCATGTTACCTCCACCCTCACCCTCATATAATATTAGAGAAAACATATTATGTTATTATGTTTTCTCTTATTTTACACTCCACCCTGACCCCCACCCTCATATGTTTTCTCTCATGTTACCCCATACCCCCACCTTCATATAATATTATAGAAAACATATTATGTTTTCTATCATATTATCTCCCACCCCCACCCTAATATATGTTTTCTCTCGTATTACTCTCCACCCCACCCTAATATATTAGGGTGGGGGTGCGGGGAAATATGATAGAAAAAAAAACATGTTTTGTTTTTTGTCATATTACACCCCACCCACACCCTCGAAGAAAACATAATATGTATTCTCTCATATTACCCTCCACCCCCAACCTCATATATTAGGGTGGGGGGTAATATTAGAAGAAAACATATTATGTTTTCTCCAGGGATCATTTTAGGAGCTAAATTTTGCTCATGGGATAATTTTCCATGTTTTTTCCCAAAACAATATTCATTATTCTAAAAATGATCTACCCAAGTTTTATAGGATAAAATTATTTTACATTAAAAATAACCAAAATTTTATACAAACTATATAAAATCCTTATAAATTTGAATATTTTTACAAAAATATCGCCAAACATTTTAAGGTTGACATATGAAGGATTAGTAAAATTCGCCAAGGTTTCTACATTTTAAAATAAATTTCCATCCTTAAAATCATCCCTGGTTTTCTCTAATATTACCCCCCTTATGAGGGTGGGGTTGGGGGGAATATTAGAGAAAACCCCCCTTGTGAGTGTGGGGGTGTGGGGAATATTAGAGAAAACCCCCCTTATGAGGGTGGGGATGGGGGAATATTAGATAAAACATATTATGTATTCTCTCATATTACCCTCCACCCCCACCCTCATAGGAATATTAGATATAACCCCCCACCCCCACTCTCATATGAGAGAAAACATAATATGTTTTCTCTAATATTACTATGAGGGTGACGGTGGGGAGTAATATGAGAGAAAAAATAATAAAATAATATAAGAGAAAAAATAATAACATAATATGTTTTCTCTAATATTACCCCACACCCCCACCCTCTTATGTAATATTCGAGAAAACATAATAATATAATATATTTTCTCTAATATTACCTCCACCCCCACCCTTTTATATGTTTTCTAATAAGAGGACGGGGGTGGAGGGTAATATTAGAGAAAAAATAAAATGGGTGAGAATATGTTTTCTTTAATATTACCCCCCAATATGTTTTCTCTCATATTACCCCTTACCCCCACCCCCATAGGAGGGTGGGGGTGAGGGGAAATATGAGAGAAAACATGGTAATATTAGAGAAAACATAATAGGGGGTGGAGGGTAATATTAGAGAAAACATATTATGTTTTCTCTCATATTAATCCCCACCCTCACCCTCTTATGAGGGAAAGGGTGGGAGTGGAGGTGGGGATAATATGAGAGAAAACATATTATGTTTTCTCTTGAGGGTGGAGGTGAGGGGTAATATGCAAGAAAACATATTACATAATATGGTTGGGAATATGTTTTCTCTAATATTACACTCCACCCCCACCCTCATAAGAGGGTTATGAGGATGGAGGTGGGGGGTAATAGGAGAGAAAACACATTGATAATATAGGTGGGAATAGGTTTTCTCTAATATTACCCCTGAGGGTGGGGGTTGAGGGTAATATGAGAGAAAACATGGTAATATTAGAGAAAACATAATATGGGGTGAAGGGTAATATGAGAGAAAACATATTATGTATTATGTTTTCTCTCATATTACTCCTCACCCTCACCCTCTTAAGAGGGTGGGGTTGGGGTGTAATAGGGGCGGGGGATAATATGAGAGAAAACCTCACCCTCTTATGGGAGTGGGGCTAGGGGATAATAGGGATTGTGGGTAATATGAGAGAAAAAATATTATTTTTTCTCTCATATTACCCCCAATCCCCATTACCCCTAGGGTGGGGATGGGGGTGGAGTAATATTAGAGAAAATATATAAGGGTGGGGGTGAGGGGTAATATGAGAGAAAACATATGGTGGAGGGTAATATGAGAGAAAACATATTATGTTTTCTTTCATATTACCCCCACCCCTGTTAAGTTTTCATTGTTTTTATTAGGTTAATTCCAAATTACATGAGCATTCAATACATTTCCAAAACAACAACATAAAGAGGATCACTGAAAGAAATACAATCACAAGGTACACAACATTTAATCCTAGGAAACCCTCATGGAGGATAAATTCCAACAAAACTTCTTCAATAATAGTTTACCAATACAATGCCAATACTAAGACCAAAACACCAAGAATAAACTAAGACTGAGAATGCACCTCTCTTCTCCTTCCTCTTGCAACTGCAACTGCCTTCAAGATATGCACACTAGATGAGTGAGAGTGTATGTGTAAGAGTGAGGCATCATCCTCACATATAAATACTAGTTGAGGAGGGGATATGGTTATGTCTCTTCACTTAGTAGAACCAACTTCTTCCAGGAGTGGTTAAAACCACTTTATAAACACTAGGGGTTGACTTTACAAATACCACCATATAAATATGGTTTGACCAATCCACAAAAGGGGATTTGGTCTTATACAAGATCCGACATGATCAATCAACAAAAGGGGATTTGATCTATAATATAATAACTCAAATATAATTAGAATATTCTTCGAAGTTACAATATTTGAACAACCCCCCAATGAAGGTGGGGGTGGGGGCTAATATGAGAGAAAACATAATATGTTTTCTATAATATTACCGCTCACCACCACCCTTTTTTTCTCTAATATTACTCACCACCCCACCCTCTTATATGTTTTCTAAGAGGGTGGGGGTGGAGGGTAATATTAAAGAAAACATAATATTATATGTTTTTTAAGAGGGTGGGGGTGCCGGGTAATATTAGAGAAAACATATTATGTTTTCTCTAATTTTAACCCTCACCCCCACCCTAATATATGAGGTTGGGGATGGAGGGTAATATGAGAGAAAAACTAATATGTTTTATCTCATATTAGCCCCCACCCCCAATATGTTTTCTCTCATATGACCCCACACCCCCACCCTCATATATTAGTGAGGGTGGGTTAATATGTTTTCTCTCATATTACCCCACAATCCCCATCCCCAACCTCATATATTAGGGTGGTGGCGGGAGTGTGAAGGGGGGAGGTAATATTAAAGAAAAATGTTTTCTCTAATATTACCCCCCATGTGGCTGGTAATATTAGAGAAAACATATTATCTTTTCTCTAATATAATATGTTTTCTCTAATATTACCAAACATATTATGTTTTCTATAATATTACCCCCCACCCTAACATTTGAGGTTGGGGGTAATACATGAGGGCGGGGATGGGAGGTAACATTAGAGAAAACATAACATGTTTTCTCTAATATTACCCCCCACTCCCACATGTGGTGGGTAATATTAGAGAAAACATATTATGTTTTCTTTAATATTACCCCCAACCCCCACCCTAATATATGAGGGTTGTTATGTTTTCTCTAATATTACCCCCCACTCCCACATGTGGTGGGTAATATTAGAGAAAACATATTATGTTTTCTCTAATATTACCCCCAACCCCCACCCTAATATATGAGGGTGGGGGTGTGGAGTAATATGAGAGAAAACATAATATATGAAGGTGGGGGTGGTGGGTAATATGTTACCCCATCCTCACTAATATATGAGGGTGAGGGGTGGGTGATAATATGAGAGAAAACATAATATGAGGGTGAGGGTGAGGGTGGAGGTGGGGGTGGGGGTTAATATGAGAGGAAACATATTAGGGTGACGGGTAATATGAGAGAAAACATAATATGTTTTATCTCATATTACCCGTCACCCACACCCTCACCCTCATATAGGATATGTTTTCTCTCATATTACCCTCACCCTCACCCTCATATAGGATATGTTTTCTCTCATATTACCCTCCACCTCTACCCTCACTCTCATAATATGTTTTCTCTCATATTACCCCTCACCACCACCTATATGAGGGTGAGGGTGGGGGTGGAAGGTAATATGAGAGAAAACATATTATGTTTACCTATATGAGGGTCAGGGTGGGGGTGGGAGGTAATATGAGATAAAACATATGAGAGAAAACATAATAATATTACCTCCCACCCCCACCTATATGAGGGTGGGAGGTAATATGAGAGAAAACATATGAGGGTGGGGGTGAGAGGTAATATGAGAGAAAACATATTATGTTTTCTCTCATATTATCTCCCACCCCCACCCTCATATAGGTTGGAGGTAATATAAGAGAAAACATACCCTATGAGGGTGAAGGTGGGGGGTAATATGAGAGAAAACATATGGGGTGGTGGGTAATATATGTTTTCTCTCATATTACCCCACTCCCCCACCCCCATCCTAAAATAGGTTGGGGTGGGGGCTAATATGAGAGAAAACATATTATGTTTTCTCTCATATTACCCACCATCCCCACCCTCATGTATTGGGGTGGGGGGTAATATTAGAGAAACATATTATGAGGGTGGGCGTGGGGGGTAATATGAGAGAAAACATATTAACTCTCATATATTAGGGTGGGGGTAATATTAGAGAAAACATATTATGATGGTTAACATGTTTTCTCTCATATTACCCCGACGCCCACCCTCATAATATGTTTTCTCTAATATTACTCCCCACCCCAATATATTAGGGTGGTGGTGGTGGGTAATATGAGAGAAAACATAATATGTTTTCTCTCATATTACCCCACACCCCCACCTTCAATATAGGGTGCGGGTGCGGGTAGGGGGTAATGGGGGGTAATATAAGAGAAAACATAGTATGTTTTCTCTCATATTACCCCCCACCCCCACCTATATGAGGGTGAGGGTGTGGGTGAGAGGTAATATGAGAGAAAACATATGGGTGGAGGTGGCGGGTAATATGAGAGAAAATATAATATGTTTTCTCTCATATTACCCCACCCCCACCTTATATGTTTTCTCTCTGATTATCCCCGACCCCCACCCTCATATAGGTGGGGGTGGGGAGTAATATGAGAGAAAACATATTATGTTTTACCCTCCACCCCCACCCTCACCCTCATATAGGTGGGGGTGGGGGGTAATATGAGAGAAAACATAATATATTTTCTCTCATATTACCCCCTACCCCTATGAAGGTGGGGGGTAATATGAGATAAAACATAATATGTTTTATCTCATATTACCCACCACCCTCACCCTCACCCTCGTATATTGGGGTGGGGGGTAATATTAGAGAAAACATATTATGAGGGTGGGCGTGGGGTGTAATAAGAGAGAAAACATATTAACTCTCATATATTAGGGTGGGGGTGTGGGTAATATTAGAGAAGACATATTATGAGGGTCAGGGTGGAGTGTAATATGAGAGAAAACATAATATGAGGGTGAGGGTGAGGGATAATATTAGAGAAAACATAATATGAAGGTGGAGGTGGCGATGGATGGTAATATGAGAGAAAATATAATATATGAGGGTGGGGGTGACAAGTAATATTAGAGAAAACGTAATATGTTTTCTCTCATATTACCTCGCACCCCCACCCTCATAAATTATGGTGGGGGTGAGAGGTAATATGAGAGAAAACATAGGGGTAATCTGAGAGAAAACATAATATTATGTTTTCTCTCATATTACCTCTCACCCCACCATAATTTATGACGGTGGGGGTGTGAGGTAACATGAGAGAAAACATATTACCCCTATGTTTTCTCTCAGATTACCCCTATGTTTTCTCTCATATTACCTCTTATCCCCACCCTCATATATTAGAGTGGGGTGGGAGGTAATATGAGAGAAAACATATTATGTTTTCTCTAATATTACCCACCACCCTCACCCTCATATATTATATGAAATATGTTTTCTTTCATATTACCCACGACCCCCACCCTCACCCTCACCCTCATATATTATATGAGGATGAGGGTGGGGGATAATATGAGAGAAAACATACTCTCATATTACCGCCCCCCACCACCCTTTTCTCTCTTATTACCTTCCACCCCCACCCTCACCCTCATATATTAGAGTGGGCGTGGGGGGTAATAATAGAGAAAACATAATAACCCTCATATATTAGGGTGGGAGTGGGCGGTAATATGAGAGAAAACATAATAATATTACCCCTCATGCCACCCTAATATCTTTTCTCTCATATTACCCTAATATATGAGGGTGAGGGTGGGGATGGGGGATAATATTAGAGAAAACACAGTATATGAGGGTGGGGGTGGCAGGTAATATTAGAGAAAAATGTTTTCTCTAATATTACCCCCCACCCCAATTGGGGGTGGGGGTAATATGAGAGAAAACATAATAATATTACTCCTCACCCCCACCCTAATATGTTTTCTCTCATATTTCCCTAATATATGAGGGTGAGGGTCGGGGTGGGGGTGGGGGTGAGGGTAATATTAGAGAAAACATATTATGTTTTCTTTAATATTGTCCATATGTTTTCTCTAATATTACTCTCCACCCCCACCCTGGGGTGGAGGGTATTATGTTTTCTCTAATATTACCCCCCACCTCCACCCCCACCCTGGGGTGGGAGGTAATATTATTATGTTTTCTTTAATATTACCCCCTACCCCGATGTGGGAGGAGATAATATTATTATGTTTTCTCTAATATTACTCCCTACCCTGATGTGGGAGGTAATATTAAAAAAAACATAATAATATTACCTTCCAAGCCTACCCTCTTATGAGGGTAGGAGTGAAAGGTAATATGAAAGAAAACATGTGGGGTTATAAGGGTGGGGTAATATGAGAGAATATTATGTTTTCTCTCATAAAACCCCACCCTCATAAGATATTATGTTTTCTCTCATATTACCTTCCACCCCACCCCATAAAAAAACACAGTAAATTGAGGTGGATGGGTATGGTGTAGAGGAAGATGGATACCCCTGCTGCCCTCTATAGTGAGTTAGGGAGTGGTTTTCCTTTGTCTGTCGCGCACGGGAAGATCATCAACATGTTTGAGAACTACTTTTTAATATCACATCGTCTATAAGGAGGGTCCATAGCGATCAATAAACATCTGACTATAGATCCGACATTATGTGTAACCATATGCTTATGGCTCGCCCACGGCATGCCATAATACTGATATTATGTCCTGATGCCGGTTGAACGGCTACCATAGCTTTATATTGCCAATATAAAGTGCAGCACCACCCGGCCAAGCGCCACCATATCATGGCCGCTTGAAAGCCCTGATGCTCAGAGCTTCCATGAATGATATTTCTCTGATGCCTTCAACCATATGGAGTTAAAATCTATTAATATATGAATATATTTGATAGAAAGCTAATGATGCGGGCTAAAGATACTGCTGTTATGGTAGAAAGATATGTTACCATGAATATGGACTCTCCATACCCCATGATTGAAATTTTGTTCGACATAATTCTCTCCCATTCTGGCGTATAGCGTCTCACTCATGCACTACTGAGTTCAGCTGCCCATGGACACTTTGGCGACAATCCCTGGACTTCGCAAGGATGCTTTTCTCAGATGCCAAAACCATGCAAATTGTTTACGCGAAGAATGGCTGCCCATCTCAACAACATTCTGTGTCTTTCTGAGAAAACCATCGAAATAATGAGTGCTAAAGCT
>JASDQU010307448.1:75968-95353 GCA_032191745.1 Picea mariana | reverse complement strand
TCCAGACTCTTCAACATCCTTAAGTTGAATTGACCCTGCCTATCCCTGACTTTCATGAGCTTTCGGCTATCAGCTCAGCAAGCTTGGGCATCTTTCTGCAATCTTTCAATGATTTTCATCACATGCCCTTCCTTATCCAATTCTCTTTCATGCCCATTGGAGTTCGATCCTTCGACTCCCAAGTTGACATCCCTTCCTTCTCTTTTGTTCTCTGAATTGGAGGCAATCATCACCTCTTCCATTTCTATACTTGGCGTTGATTCGCGGCTATCCTGACACTCGTTGAACTCTGCACACACAACATCCAGTCAACCGAAGTTTGTCAGGCCTTAAACCCTTAATAAAACTACAACATTCATAAACCAACGCGAATAAGAAAATGTTTCGATTCCACAAATTTTCTGAGCTTTGTTTGGCTCTGCAATTTTCGGCGATAGCCCCCGTTTTCTTAGTCCTCAACCCATGCGTCCATGGGCCATGATCAAATGCTAAACTGCTAGGTGCTACAAGGCTTTCCAAATGAAACTTTAGGTTTTGGGAATTCGGGGCTTCGGGGTTTCAGGTTTCAGGGTTTTGGTCCCGAAGGTTCTCGCACTCGCTTCCCTCTCCATCTCCTGACTTCCGAAAATTTGATTTCCTTACCCTTCGAGCCCACAACATAGCTTTCACCCACCAAGGTAGTGACACATGGTGTCCTTAAGAAGGTCCACCTCACTTCCAACGATGTCAGGGGGTCCCACTACTTTCACTTTTCGTTTCAGAGTTTCGGGCATCAGGAGTTCATGCAAACGTCCCCCAGCCGTCATCCCACTAGCTGGGCAAACGCTACTGTGCGGAACAACATCATTCTCATACTTAATTAATAACATGCATTTAAGTCATATGAAACACATTTAACTCAGAGTAAGCATAAGATTACTACTAACATAAATAATCCCCGGCATTAACAATAATTCATATGCACAACATAATACATGATACATATAAGCATCACAAGCATGCAAAACATAATATTAAGCATAAGATGATACTTATCTTTGAAACCGTGGTAATTCCACCAACCACGTGCAGGTCTTCCATGAACCTCCCAGCCTTAGACCATGCTACTCATCATGTTTAGTAGTGGGTCACCCCTGAGCTGGGACTAAGCTCCACCCAAGGTAAGGAATCCTAGTTTAGGCTAAGGTTACAGGGAAAACTGCACAGAATAATCGAAAGGATTATTCCTAGGATTCCTTCTTATGCCCACTACTCACAGAATCTCATTCCCCACATGCCTATTCCACCCGGAAGTATACACCTTCACAAGCATAGTCCATCAGTGCTTCACCTCCCTCTCTGGGTCTCGGCAATAGGATCATGAAGTTTTAGAGCTCCATAGTTGGTGCTGGACTCTCTCTGGAAGAATACCACTTCCCAGCAGACTCCTTCACCTAGAAATAGCTTCTCACAGGCCTGACAGGCTACCTCTTCAACTAAGGGCCTTAAAACCCGGTTCTTCAACCCCTTCCCACTCAATTCCCACACGGTGAGGATAACCACAACAACAATAGCAATTCGGTTAACTCATGGTGACAACAACAACAAGAATTTTGGTATGGACATCCAAAAATGACAATAGTCCACACTAAGACACAACACGGTTCAGACATTTACAGGGTGCTCAGACTTCACAGGAGACACAACTCAGTCCATGAGTTTGCCACTAGTTTCAGGGTGCATGACAAGGAATCAACACAGAGGTCGATCGTAGAGCGAAACAAAATTCATGAAAGATGGGGAATGGCAAAGTGACTCAGGTGGAGAATGGAAAAATGCAAGAGCAAACAATTTTCCCGTGAGGGTTTCCTTCATGGTGCGTGGGTAAGAAAATGCAGACGCAGAGGCAAAACGGGTTCAGACGGGCATCACCGTGAACTCAGGCGGAGGATGACAGAATGACCGAACCACCCTCTCCCATGGATGACTTCTATAGTTTTTTAACTGCATGTGCCTGGATCGACACATGTCACCCATGAAGCTGCATGCACTCCATCAGCATGCATTCCTCTCCAAGAACTTAGGACAAAACATATATTTCACATGGCCTTTGGAATAATATTAAAATATTATTCCCAAGGACTTAAGCCCCTAGGCTCAACACTTAGCCTCTCTTTCCAACCTTCCAACCCTCCATTCCTTACCTACTCTGTGGAATCTTAGTCCCCCATCACTCATTCATCGTGGTTGGTCTGGATGCAACGATGTTTATATTTTTTATTAATGTTCTACATGATTACATATACAAAAGCAGGCTCCCGGTCTTAACACTTAGGCTCTTCAGCCTAATAACACATAATCCCACCAGCTTATATAAACTTGGCTCACCAGCCTATAAAATATAATTAAAATTCATAATGCAAGCTTTATACTCATAGACATAATTTACAACAAGGCTTGGCCTTGGGGACATTACAACATGAGAGAAAACATAATATGTTTTCTCTCATGCTACCCTCCACCGCCACCCTCATATATATCTTTGATCTCATGTTACCACCTTCCCCCACCCTCATATATATTTTCTCTCATGTTACCCTCTACTTCCACCCTCATATATATATTTTCTCTCATGTTAACCCCCATATCCACCCCCACCCTCATTGGGGGTGGGGGGTAACATGAGATAAAACATAATATGAGGGTGGGGGTAAGGGGATAACATGAGAGAAAGCATATAATGAGGGTGAAGGTGAGGGTGAGGGGTAAAAGTAAAGAAAACATAATATGTTTTCTCTTATGTTACCCCCATCCCCACACAATATGAAGGTGTGGGTGGTGGGTAACATGAGAGAAAACATGTATGAGGGTGGAGGTGGTGGGTAACATGAGAGAAAACATAATACCCTTATTATATGAGGATGGGGGTGAGGGGTAACATGAGAGAAAACATATATGAGGGTCAGGTTGGATGGGCCTGGGGGGTAACATTGGAGAAAACATATTATGTTTTATCTCATGCTATCCCCGACCCCCACCCTCATCACCCTCATTATATATGGAGGTGGGGGTGGATAACATGAGAGAAAACATAATATGTTTTCTCTCATGTTACCCTCCACCCCCACCCTCATTATATGTTTTCTCTCATTTTATCCCCCACTTGAGGGTGGGAATGAATATGTTTTCTCTCATGTTACCCTCCACCCCCACCCTCATTGTATGTTTTCTCTCATGTTACCCCTCAGCTGAGGGTGGGGGCTGGGAGTAACGTGAGAGAAAACATATAACGAGGGTGGGGGTGGTGGCGATAACATGAGAGAAAACATAATATGTTTTCTCTCATGTTACCCTCCCCTCATTATATGAAGGTGGGGGTCGGGGGTAACATGAGAGAAAACATAATAGGTTTTCTTTTATGTTACCCCCTAACCCAACCCCCACCCTCATTATATGAGGGTGTGGGTGGGGTGTAACATTATATAAAACACAATATATTTTTTCTCATGTTACCTCTACCCCCACCCTCATATATGAGGGTGGGGGTAAGGGGTAACACGAGAGAAAACATATTATGTTTTCTCTTATGTTATTCCCCACCCCCACTCATAATATGTTTTCTCTAATTATACCCCCACCCCGACCCTCACACCCTCATATAATGAGGGTGGGGGGTAACATGAGAGAAAACATAATATGTTTTCTCTCATGTTACGGGGTGGAGGGTAACATGAATGAAAACACAATATGTTTTCTCTCATGTTACCCCACCCTATTATGTTTTCTCTAATTTTACCCACCACCCCTGCCCTCATTCTAATGTTACCCCCCACCCCCACCCTAACCCTAACCCTATTATGCTTTCTCTCATGTTAACCCACTCCCCTACCCCCACCCTGACCCTCATTATAGGAGGGTGGGGGTGGGGAGTAACATGAGATAATTTACCCTCATTATATGAGGGTGAGGGTAGGGGGTAACATGAGAGAAAACATATAATGAGGTTGAGGGTGGGGGGTAACATGAGATAATTCTCTCTCATGTTATCCCACACCCCCACCCTCACCCTCAACCTCAAATTATCTCATGTTACCCCTCACCCCCACCCTCATTGTATGTTTTCTTTCATGTTACCCCCCACCCCCACCCTCACCCTCATTTAATGAGGGTATAATGAGGGTGAGGATGGAGGTGGGGGGTAACATGAGAGAAAACATATAATGAGGGTGGGGGTGTGGGGTAACACGAGAGAAAATATTTTTCCTCTCATGTTACCCGATATGGGGGTTGAGGTGGGGGTAAAATGAGAGAAAACATATTATGTTTTCTCTCATGTTACCCCCCACCTCCACACTCATTTATATCCCCACCCTCATATAATGAGGGTGGAGGTTGGGGGTAACATGAGAGAGAACATATTATGTTTTCTCTCATGTTACCGCCCACCTCCTATTATGTTTTCTCTCATGTTACCCTATATGAGGGTGGAGGTGGGGGGTAACATGAGAGAGAGCATAATATGTTCTCTCTCATGTTACCCCCCACCTCCACCTCCACCTTCATTTATATCTCTATCCTCATATAATGAGGGTGGAGGTGGGGGGTAACATGAGAGAAAGCATTAATATGTTTTCTCTCATGTTACCACCCACCAACACCCTCATTTATATAAGGTAATATGTTATCTCTCATGTTACCCCCCACGGGTGGGCGGTAACATGAGAGAAAAAATAATATGAGGGTTATATTAGGGTGGGGGTCGGGGGTAACATGAGAGAAAAAATAATATGTTTTCTTTAATGTTACCCTCTACCCCCACCCTAGGTAGCATGAGAGAAAACATATTATGTTTTTTCTCATGTTACCCCTCATCCCCACCCTTGAGGGTGGGGGTGGAAAGGGTGGGGGTGGGGGGTAACATGAGAGAAAACATATAAGGGTGGGGGTGGGGGGTAACATGAGAGAAAACATATAAGGGTGGGGATGGGGGATAACATTAGAGAAAACATATTATGAGGGTGGGAGTGGGAGGTAACATGAGAGAAAACATATTATTATGAATATGTTATGCAGGTGGGGATGGGGGGTAACATGAGAGAAAACATAATATGTTTTTTCTCATGTTACCCCTGACCCCCACCCTCATTATAACCTCATATAATGAGGGTGAAGGTGGGAAGTGGCGGGTAACATCAGAGAAACAATATTATGTTTTCTCTCATGTTACCCCACATCCCCACCCTCATTATAACCTCATATAATGAGGATGAGGGTGGGGATGGCGGGTAACATGAGAGAAATAATATTATGTTTACTCTCATGTTACCCCACACCCCCGCCCTCACCCAAATATTTTTTCTGTCATGTTACACCCCATCCCCCACCCTCATTATATCCCCATATAATGAAGGTGGGGATGGGGGGTAACATGAGAGAAAACATATTATGTTTTCATGAGATAAAACATATTATGTTTTCTCTCATGCTACCCCCACTTCCACCCCCACCCTCAGTATACCCTCATTATATGATGATGGGGGTGGGGGGTAACATGAGAATGTTTTCTCTCATGTTACCCCTCACCCTCATATATGTGGGGGTGCGGGGTAACACGAGAGAAAACATAATAGGGTGGGGGTAACATAAGATAAAACATAATATGTTTTCTCTCATGTTAACCCCCACCCGAATCCTAATATAATGAGGGTGAGGGTGGAGGTGGGGGTAACATGAGAGAAACCATAATAGGGTGGGGGTGATGGTGGGGGTAACATGAGATAAATTTTTTCTCTCATATTATCCACCACCCTGACCCTCATATAAATGAGGGTGGGGATGGGGGTAACATGAGAGAAAACATAATAGGGTGGGGGTGAAGGTAGCAGTAACATGAAAGAAATGTTTTCTCTCATGTTACCCACCACCCCCACCATAATTATATGAGGGTGGGGGTGGTGGGTAACATGAGAGAAAACATTTCTCTCATGTTACCCACACCATCATTATATGAGGTTATATGAGGGTGGCGGTGGGGGTTAACATGAGAGAAAACATATTAGTAAACATGAGAGAAAACATAATAGGGTGGGGGTGAGGGTGGGGATAACATGAGAGAAATGTTCTCATATAATGAGGATGGGGGTGAGGGTGGGGGATAACGTGAGATAAATGTTCTCATATAATGAGGGTTGGGGTCGGGGTAACATGAGAGAAAACATAATAGGCTAGGGGTGAAGGTGAGAGTGGGAGTAACATGAGAGAAATGTTTTCTCTCATGTTACCCACCACACCCACCCTAATTATATGAGGGTGGGGGTGGTCGGTAACATGAGAGAATTTTTTTATCTCATGTTACCCCCACCCTCATTATATGAGGTTATATGAGGGTGGCGGTGGGGGGTAACATGAGAGAAAACATATTAGTGAGGGTGGGGGTCGGCGATAACATGAGAGAAAACATATTACCCTCACTAATATGTTTTCTCTCATGTTACCACCCACCCACCCTCACTAATATGTTTTATCTCATGTTACCCCCCACTTCCACCCTCATATAACTTCATATAATGAGGGTGGGGGTGCAGGGTAACATGCGAGAAAACACCCTAATATATGAGTGTGGCGGTGGGGGGTAATATGAGAGAAAACATAATATGTTTTCTTTAATATTATATGAGGGTGGGGGTCGAGGGTAACATGAGAGAAAACATATGAAGGTGGGGGTAGGAGGTAGCATGAGAGAAAACATAATATGTTTTCTAATACATATGAGGGTGAGGGTGGGGGTGGCGTGTAACATGAGAGAAAACATAATATGTTTTCTCTCATGTTACCCCTAACCCCCACCCTCATATAATATGTTCTCTCTCATGTTACCTTCCACCCCTCCCTCATATAAAAAATATTATGTTTTCTCTCATGTTACCTTCACCCTCACCCTCATATAATATTAGAGAAAACATATTATGTTATTATGTTTTCTCTTATTTTACACTCCACCCCGACCCCCACCCTCATATGTTTTCTCTTATGTTACCCCATACCCCCACCTTCATATAATATTATAGAAAACATATTATGTTTTCTATCATATTATCTCCCACCCCCACCCTAATATATGTTTTCTCTCGTATTACCCTCCACCCCACCCTAATGTATTAGGGTGGGTGTGCGGGGAAATATGAAAGAAAAAAAAACATATTTTGTTTTTTCTCATATTACACCCCACCCACACCCTCGAAGAAAACATAATATGTATTCTCTCATATTTACCCTCCACCCCCAACCTCATATATTAGGGTGGGGGGTAATATTAGAGAAAACATAATATGTTTTCTCCAGGGATCATTTTAAGGGCTAAATTTTGCTCATGGGATAATTTTCCATGTTTTTTCCCAAAAAGATATTCATTATTCTAAAAATGATTTGCCCAAGTTCTATAGGATAAAATTATTTTACATTAAAAATCACCAAAATTTTATACAAACTATATAAAATCCTTATAAATTTGAATATTTTTACAAATTTATCGCCAAACATTTTATGGTTGGCATATGAAGGATTAGTAAGATTCGCCAAGGTTTTTACATTTTAAAATAAATTTCCATCCTTAAAATCATCCTTGGTTTTCTCTAATATTATCCCCCTTATGAGGGTGGGGTTGGGGGGAATATTAGAGAAAACCCCCCTTATTGGGGTGGGGTTGGGGGGAATATTAGAGAAAACCCCCCTTGTGAGGGTGGGGGTGTGGGGAATATTAGAAAAAATCCCCCTTATGAGGGTGGGGATGGGGGAATATTAGATAAAACATATTATGTATTCTCTCATATTACCATCCACCCCCACCCTCATAGGAATATTAGATATAACCCCCCACCTCCACTCTCATTAAGAGAAAACATAATATGTTTTCTCTAATATTACTATGAGAGTGGCGGTGGGGAGTAATATGAGAGAAAAAAATAATAAAATAATATGAGAGAAAAAATAATAACATAGTATGTTTTCTCTAATATTACCCCACACCCCCACCCTCTTATGTAATATTGGAGAAAACATAATAATATAGTATATTTTCTCTAATATTACCCCCACCCCCACCTTCACCCTCTTATCTGTTTTCTAATAAGAGGACGGGGGTGGAGGGTAATATGAGAGAAAAAATAATATAGGTGGGAATATGTTGTCTCTAATATTACCCCCCAATATGTTTTCTCTCATATTACCCCTTACCCCCACCCCCATAGGAAGGTGGGGGTGAGGGGAAATATGAGAGAAAACATGGTAATATTAGAGAAAACATAATAGGGGGTGGAGGGTAATATTAGAGAAAACATATTATGTTTTCTCTCATATTAATCCCCACCCTCACCCTCTTATGAGGGAAAGGGTGGGAGTGGAGGTGGGGATAATATGAGAGAAAACATATTATGTTTTCTCTTGAGGGTGGGGGTGAGGGGTAATATGCGAGAAAACATATTACATAATATGGTTGGGAATATGTTTTCTCTAATATTACCCTCCACCCCCACCCTCATAAGAGGGTTATGAGGGTGGAGGTGGGGGGTAATAGGAGAGAAAACACATTGATAATATAGGTGGGAATATGTTTTCTCTAATATTACCCTTGAGGGTGGGGGTTGAGGGTAATATGAGAGAAAACGGGGTAATATTAGAGAAAACATAATATGGGGTGAAGGGTAATATGAGAGAAAACATATTATGTATTATGTTTTCTCTCATATTACTCCCCACCCTCACCCTCTTAAGAGGGTGGGGTTGGGGTGTAATAGGGGTGGGGGATAATATGAAAGAAAACCTCACCCTCTTATGGGGGTGGGGGTGGGGCTAGGGGATAATAGGGATTGTGGGTAATATGAGAGAAAAAATATTATGTTTTCTCTCATATTACCCCCCATCCCCATTACCCCTAGGGTGGGGATGGGGGTGGAGTAATATTATAGAAAACATATAAGGGTGGGGGTGAGGGGTAATATGAGAGAAAACATATGGTGGAGGGTAATATGAGAGAAAACATATTATGTTTTCTTTCATATTACCCCCACCCCTGTTAATTTTTTATTGTTTTTATTAGGTTAATTCTAAATTACATGAGCATTCAATACATTTCCAAAACAACAACATAAAGAGGATCACTGAAAGAAATACAATCACAAGGTACACAACATTTAATCCTAGGAAACCCTCATGGAGGATAAATTCCAACAAAACTTCCTCAATAATAGTTTACCAATACAATGCCAATACTAAGACCAAAACACCAAGAATAAACTAAGACTGAGAATGCACCTCTCTTCTCCTTCCTCTTGCAATTGCAACTGCCTTCAAGATATGCACACTAGATGAGTGAGAGTGTATGTGTAAGAGTGAGGCATCATCTTCACATATAAATAGTAGTTGAGGAGGCAATATGGTTATGTCTCTTCACTTAGTAGAACCAACTTCTTCCAGGAGTGGTTAAAACCACTTTATAAACACTAGGGGTCGACTTTACAAATACCACCATGTAAATATGGTTTGACCAATCCACAAAAGGGGATTTGGTCTTATACAAGATCCGACATGATCAATCAACAAAAGGGGATTTGATATATAATATAATAACTCAAATATAATTAGAATATTCTTTTAAGTTACAATATTTGAACAACCCCCAATGAAGGTGGGGGTGGGGGCTAATATGAGAGAAAACATAATATGTTTTCTCTAATATTACCGCCCACCACCACCCTTGTTTTCTCTAATATTACTCACCACCCCACCCTCTTATATGTTTTCTAAGAGGGTGGGGGTGGAGGGTAATATTAAAAAAAACACAATATTATATGTTTTTTAAGAGGGTGGGGGTGCCGGGTAATATTAGAGAAAACATATTATGTTTTCTCTAATTTTAACCCTCACCCCCACCCTAATGTATGAGATTTGGGATGGGGGGTAATATGAGAGAAAAACTAATATGTTTTCTCTCATATTAGCCCCCACTCCCAATATGTTTTCTCTCATATGACCCCACACCCTCACCCTCACCCTCATATATTAGTGAGGGTGGGTTAATATGTTTTCTCTCATATTACCCCACAATCCCCATCCCCAACCTCATATATTAGGGTGGGGGAGGGGGTGTGAAGAGGGGCGGTAATATTAAAGAAAAATGTTTTCTCTAATATTACCCCCCATGTGGCTGGTAATATTAGAGAAAACATATTATGTTTTCTCTAATATAATATGTTTTCTTTAATATTACCAAACATATTATGTTTTCTATAATATTACCCCCCACCCTAACATTTGAGGTTGGGGGTAATATATGAGGGCGGGGATGGGAGGTAACATTAGAGAAAACATAACATGTTTTCTATAATATTACCCCCCACTCCCACATGTGGTGGGTAATATTAGAGAAAACATATTATGTTTTTTCTAATACTACCCCCAACCCCCACCCTAATATATGAGGGTTGTTATTTTTTCTCTAATATTACCCCCCACTCCCACATGTGGTGGGTAATATTAGAGAAAACATATTATGTTTTCTCTAATATTACCCCCAACCCCCACCCTAATATATGAGGGTGGGGGTGTGGAGTAATATCAGAGAAAGCATAATATATGAAGGTGGGGGTGGTGGGTAATATGTTACCCCATCCTCACTAATATATGAGGGTGGGGGGTGGGTGATAATATGAGAGAAAACATAATATGAAGGTGAGGGTGGGGGTGGTGGGTAAGATGTTACCCCACCCTCACTAATATATGAGGGTGAGGGGGGAGGGGGGGTAGGAGTTAATATGAGAGGAAACATATTAGGGTGACGGGTAATATGAGAGAAAACATAATATGTTTTCTCTCATATTACCCTCACCCTCATCCTCATATAGGATATGTTTTCTCTCATATTACCCTCCACCTCCACTCTCACCTTCATAATATGTTTTCTCTCATATTACCCCTCACCACTACCTATATGAGGGTGGGGGTGGAAGGTAATATGAGAGAAAACATATTATGTTTACCTATATGAGGGTCAGGGTGGGGGTGGGAGGTAATATGAGATAAAACATATGAAAGAAAACATAATAATATTACCGCCCACCCCCACCTATATGAGAGAGGGTGTGGGAAGTAATATGAGAGAAAACATATTATGTTTTCTCTCATATTATCCTCCACCCCCACCCTCATATAGGTTGGAGGTAATATAAGAGAAAACATACCCTATGAGGGTGAAGGTGGGGGTGGGGGGTAATATGAGAGAAAACATATGTAATATATGTTTTCTCTCATATTACCCCGCTCCCCCTCCCCCATCCTCATATAGGTGGGGGTGGGGGCTAATATGAGAGAAAACATATTATGTTTTCTCTCATATTACCCACCATCCCCACCCTCATGTATTGGGGTGGGGGGTAATATTAGAGAAAACATATTATGAGGGTGGGCGTGGGGGGTAATATGAGAGAAAACATACTAACCCTCATATATTAGGGTGGGGGTAATATTAGAGAAAACATATTATGAGGGTTAACATGTTTTCTCTCATATTACCCCCATGCCCACCCTCATAATATGTTTTCTCTAATATTACCCCCCACCCCAATATATGAGGGTGAGGGTGGTGGTGGTGGGTAATATGAGAGAAAACATAATATGTTTTCTCTCATATTACCCCACACCCCCACCTTCAATATAGGGTGCGGGGGCGAGTAGGGGGTAATGGGGGGTAATATAAGAGAAAACTTAATATGTTTTCTCTCATATTACCCTCCACCCCCACCTATATGAGGGTGAGGGTGAGAAGTAATATGAGAGAAAACATATGGGTGAGGGTGTGGGTGAGAAGTAATATGAGAGAAAACATAATATGTTTTCTCTCATATTACCCTTCATCCCCACCTATATTATGTTTTCTCTCATATTACCCCTCACCCCCACCTTGTATGTTTTCTCTCAGATTACCCCCGACCCCCACCCTTATATAGGTGGGGGTGGGGAGTAATATGGGAGAAAACATATTATGTTTTACCCTCCACCCCCACCCTCATCCTCATATAGGTGGGGGTGTGGGGTAATATGAGAGAAAACATAATATGTTTTCTCTCATATTACCCCCTATCCCTATGAAGGTGGGGGGTAATATGAGATAAAACATAATATTACCCACCACCCTCACCCTCATATATTGGGGTGGGGTGTAATATTAGAGAAAACATATTATGAGGGTGGGCGTGGGGGGTAATAAGAGAGAAAACATATTAACTCTCATATATTAGGGTGGGGGTCGGGGTAATATTAGAGAAAACATATTATGAGGGTGGGCGTGGGGGGTAATAAGAGAGAAAACATATTAACCCTCATGTATTAGGGTGAGAGTGGGGTTGGGGTTGGGGGGTAATATGAGAGAAAACATAATACCTTATATATATATATGAGGGTTAGGGTGGAGTGTAATATGAGAGAAAACATAATATGAGGGTGAAGGTGGGGGATAATATTAGAGAAAACATAATATGAAGGTGGAGGTGGCGATGGACGGTAAATATGAGAGAAAACATAATATATGAAGGTGGGGGTGGCAAGTAATATTAGAGAAAACATAATATGTTTTCTCTCAGACTACCCCTATGTTTTCTCTCATATTACCTCTCACCCCCACCATAATTTATGAGGGTGGGGGTGCGAGGTAATATGAGAGAAAACATATTACCCCTAAGTTTTCTCTCAGATTACCCCTATGTTTTCTCTCATATTACCTCTCACCCCACCCTCATATATTAGGGTGGGGTGGGAGGTAATATGAGAGAAAACATATTATGTTTTCTCTAATATTACCCACCACCCTCACCCTCATATATTATAGGAAATATGTTTTCTCTCATATTACCCAGCACCCCCACCCTCAACCTCATATATTATATGAGGATTAGGGTGGGGGATAATATGAGAGAAAACATACTCTCATATTACTGCCCCCCACAACCCTTTTCTCTCTTATTACCTTCCACCCCCACCCTCACCTTCATATATTAGAGTGGGCGTGGGGGGTAATATTAGAGAAAACATAATAACCCTCATATATTAGGGTGGGAGTGGGCGGTAATATGAGAGAAAACATAATAATATTACCCCTCATGCCACCCTAATATGTTTTCTCTCATATTACCCTAATATATGAGGGTGAGGGTGGGGATGCGGGGTAATATTAGAGAAAACACAATATATGAGGGTGGGGGTGGCAGGTAATATTAGAGAAAAATGTTTTCTCTAATATTACCCCCCACCCCAATTGGGGGTGGCGGTAGTATGAGAGAAAACATAATAATATTACTCCTCACCCCCACCCTATTATGTTTTCTCTCATATTTACCCTAATATATGGGGGTGGGCGTGAGGGTGGGAGTAATATTAGAGAAAACATATTATGTTTTCTCTAATATTGCCCATATGTTTTCTCTAATATCACTCTCCACCTCCACCCTGGGATGGGGGGTATTATGTTTTCTCTAATATTACCCCCCACCTCCACCTCCACCATGAGGTGGGAGGTAATATTATTATGTTTTCTCTAATATTGCCCCCTATCCCAATGTGGGAGGAGGTAATATTATGTTTTCCGCCCCTACCCTCTTGTGAGGGTAGAAGTGAAAGATAATATAAGAGAAAACATGTGGGATTATGAGAGTAGGGTAATATAAGAGAATAATATGTTTTCTCTCATAATACTCCACCCTCATAAGATATTATGTTTTCTCTCATATTACCTTCCACCCCACCCCATAAGAAAACACTGTAAATTGTAAATTGAGGTGGATGGGTATGGTGTAGAGGAAGATGGATACCCCTGCTGCCCTCTATAGCGAGTTAGGGAGTGGTTTTCCTTTTTTCTTTAGCGCACGGGCAGATCATCAACATGTTTGAGAACTACTTAATATCACATCGTCTATAAGGAGGGTCCATAGTGATCAATAAACATCTGGCTATAGATTCGACATTATGTGTAACCATATGCTTATGGCTCGCCCACGGCATGCCATAATACTGATATTATGTCCTGATGCCGGTTGAACGGCTACCATAGCTTTATATTGCCAATATAAAGTGCAGCACCACCCGGCCAAGCGCCACCATATCATGGCCGCATGAAAGGCCTGATGCTCAGAGCTTCCATGAATGATATTTCTCTGATGCCTTCAACCATATGGAGTTAAATCTATTAATATATGAATATATTTGATAGAAAGCTAAAGATGCGGGCTAAAGATAATGCTGTTTTGGTAGAAAGATATGTTACCATGAATTTGGACTCTCCATACTCCATGATTGAAATTTTGTTCGACATAATTCTCTCCCATTCCGGCGTATAGCGTCTCACTCTTGCACTACTGAGTTCAGCTGCCCATGGACACTTTGGCGACAATCCCTGGACTTCGCAAGGATGCTTTTCTCAGATGCCAAAACCATGCAAATTGTTTACGCGAAGAATAGCTGCCCATCTCAACAACATACTGTGTCTTTCTGAGAAAACCATCGAAATAATGAGTGCTAAAGCTTCAACCATAACAGCGAGCGCCATAGCTACTCTCAGGGAAACATCATCCCCGCACAAAATCAATGCCGACATAATCTCGCTGTGCAGAGATGGACGAATGAAGGAGGCAATAGGATTCTTGAATTTTCCGGACCACCAAAGCATTCGACTCGAACCCGTTACCTATAATTCTCTATTACAGCTATGTACTGGAAACAAGGCCCTCTCAGAGGGAAAACAAGTCTATACCCACATGCTCTCGAGTGGCTTTGATTCTGATATCTTCTTAAATACTAAACTCGTAAATCTGTATGCCATGTGCGACAGTCTGCAGGATGCACGCTTACTGTTTGACAAAATGCCAACGAGAAATCTCTTCTGTTGGAATGCAATGCTGAGAGGATATATGAGGAATGGAATGTTTCAAGAAACTCTAGGACTTTACTACCAAATGCTCAGGGAAGGTGTGGAGCCAAACTGTTTTACCTTTCCCCATGTTCTCAAGGCATGTACTGGTTTATCTGCTTTGCAGGAGGGCAGGAAGATTCATGATCTTATTGTTGAAAGAGGGGTTGAGTCAGATAATTTTGTGGCCAGTGCCCTCATAGACATGTATACCAAGCACAGTGTTGTGGAGTTTGCATGCCAAGTGTTTGACAAAATGCTTGAAAGGGATGTTGTGACATGGAGTGCCATGATCGGCGGCCTCGTGCAGAATGGGTGTTGTCAAGAGGCCTTGAAGCGTTTTCGGCAGATGCAATTGACAGGCTTGAAACCCGATCCGGTCATTGTTACCAGTCTTCTCAAGACATGTGCCCGATTGGGAGCCTTGAAACATGGAAGGGCGATTCATGATTACATAATTAGAAGTGAACTTGAGTATGATATTGTTGTACGCAATTCCCTGTTAGACATGTATACTAAATGTGGAAGCATGGAGGATGCATTGCTACTGTTTGACAGAATGTCTGAAAGAGATATAATTTCATGGTGTTCGGTAATTGCTGGTTATTCCCAGAATGGGCATTTTGACGAGAGTGTCAAGCTATTTCGCCGAATGAAACTGGATGGCATTAAACCTAATTCTGTCACCTTGGCAAGTGTTCTTCCGTCATGTGCCCACTTAGAATTTGTCAAACAGGGCAAGGAAATCCATAGTTATATAATTCGGAATGAATTTGAATCGGATGTTTTTGTAGGGAGTGCTCTGTTAGACATGTATGCCAAATGTGGGAATATGGACATGGCACGTCAATTGTTTAACAGAATGCCTTGTCGAGACATAGTGTTATGGAATTCCATGATTGCTGGCTATGCTCAGAATGGGCATTGCAATGAGGCATTGGAACTTTTTCATCAAATTCAGGAGGAAGGGTGGAAGCCTGACTCTGTGACCATAGTGAGTATTCTTCCAGTTTTCGCCCGCATAGCAACATTGAAACCGGGAAAAGAGATCCATGCTTACATAATGAGAAGTGCATTCGAGTATGATGTTCCTGTTGGAAATGCCCTCGTAGACATGTATGCAAAATGTGGGAATATAATGTACGCCCGATTTGTGTTTGAGAGAATGCCAAGAAAGACCGTGGTTTCCTGGAACACGATGATTGCAGGGTATGGAATGCATGGACATGGTGATGATGCAGTTGCACTCTTTTACCAAATAGAAAAGTCAGGCTTTAAGCCTGATTATATCACCTTTATTGCTCTCCTGTCTGCATGCAGTCATGCAGGTCTGGTGGATAAAGGTTGGCAATATTTTGATTGTATGAGTCGAGATTATAACATTATACCTAGAATGGAGCACTATGCTTGCATGGTTGACCTTCTTGGGCGATCTGGGTGCTTGAATGAGGCTCGAGATTTTATTAAAGATATGCCACTGAAACCCAATGTTGATGTATGGGGGAGTTTGCTTAGTGCCTGCAGAGTTCACTGCAATGCAGATTTAGCAGAACTTGCAGCAGACCAAATTTTTCAGTTAGCACCTGATAATGTGGGATATTATGTTCTGCTGTCAAACATTTATGCTACTCTTGGTAGGAGGGTTGATGTAGCCAAGGTGAGGGCAATGATAAATGATAGGGGTTTAAAAAAGGAGCCAGGATGTAGCTGGATTGACCTCGGTAACAGCATTCATGCATTCGTTGTAGGAGACAGATCCCACCCACAATCTGACGAAATATATGCAACATTGGAGAATTTGACAGTGCAGATGAGAGCAGCAGGGTATGCACCTGATGTGTCCTTTGTGCTGCATGATGCAGAAGACTACAATCTTTTGTAGTGAGGGCAAGACGCTGGTATTACTTTTAAGGCTTATCAATTATGGTTCATGAGGTACGTGCATGGGTGCCCATATGGGTATGACAGAGATGAAAACTTCTTAAACTGAGTCAGGGGTATGAATATTTTCTTTTGTAAGAGCACGGCAAATACAGGTACAACTGGGGTGGAAGGAGGTAAAAGTAGCCATGCAACTATTCTTAACAATTTTCTAGGAGATTGTTTCTCATCAAATAACTATTGCTGCCATACCATGGTGCTATCAAATTAATCTTTCATATTGTTGAGGAATTTTTGCCAAAGGATCTGAGCTATTCCGTTGCATGATTGTGGAAGTCCATTGCCACGTGGAGGATTCTTATTGATGCTCGTTGTAACAACCAACAAACTTCGACTTGTAACACAAGAAGCTATGCATATTATGCTTCTGCTTATGGCAGATGGCTATAAAGTCGCCTCTGAAAAGTTATACTTTTGGGCATTTAGAAAACCCAGGAAACATGATTGCCAAAATCTAGTTTCGTGGCTTTGCTACAACGTGGAATTTCCTCGACCTCAATCAAAGTCGGTCATGTTCCGTGCTAGAAAAAACGGAATTGTTTGTTGCAGATTCARCCGGTTTCCTGCTCTTCTTTGACGTCTTTCAGAATTAAATTCTTTGTTTATAGTCTTTGTTAGGTTTCCAACTAGGAGATCTATGGGACAAAATCTGTGTCATATATCCATATTCCGTGTCATAAAGGATAGCTTCAAATCCTAGAAAAGGAAAAAATATTTAGATAAGAAATGTGGACAGATATGAGTCTAAAAGTGTGACTCAATTTCACTTGGATTCCATTTCCTAATTAGTTTGGAGGCTGCTGGCACTCAATTAGGGTTTATAGTGATAATTTCTCCTTAAGTGTTGGCATTAACTTAGGGTTTATAGTGATAAGTTCTTCTTCAAGTGTTGGCATTAATTTAAGATTTATAGTAGCAGCAATCTCTTCCAAGTAATCCAAATTAATTATCAATCCCCTTAAATCTTAAAAAAACAATAACTATAAATCAAATAATCTTCAAATATACACATCACTATTTTATCTAACTTTTCATTTATCATATACTTTTCCTCTTAAATCTTAAAAAAATAATAACTATAAATCAAATAATCTTTAAATACACACATCACTATTTTATTTAACTTTTCATTTATTTTATTTAACTTTTCATTTATTTTATCTAACTTTTCATTTATCATATACTTTTCCTCTTAAATCTTAAAAAAATAATAACTATAAATCAAATAATCTTTAAATACACACATCACTATTTTATTGAACTTTTCATTTATTTTATTTAACTTTTCATTTATTTTATCTAACTTTTCATTTATCATTTACTTTTCCTCCTAAATCTTAAAAAAATAATCTATAAATCAAATAATCTTTAAATACACACATCACTATTTTATTTAACTTTTCATTTATTTTATTTAACTTTTCATTTATTTTATCTAACTTTTCATTTATCATATACTTTTCCTCCTAAATCTTAAAAAAATAATAACTATAAATCAAATAATCTTTAAATACACACATCACTATTTTATTTAACTTTTCATTTATCATATGTTTTTTCTCCTAAATCTTAAAAAAATAATAACTATAAATCAAATAATCTTTAAATACACACATCACTATTTTATTTAACTTTTCATTTATTTTATCTAACTTTTCATTTATCATATACTTTTCCTCCTAAATCTTAAAAAAATAATAACTATAAATCAAATAATCTTTAAATACACACATCACTATTTTATTTAACTTTTCATTTATTATATATTTTTCTTGTTTTTTAAGATTTCAAAGTTGTGAAGATTTTTAATATACAACCTGAGTGGACCTAATGGGTAAGAACATGTGTTTCTTATTAAGAAATCACAAGTTCAAATCCAAAGAGTAATAGGGTGTGTATACCCGTTAGAAATATATCATATGGAAGATACATGAATTTACACCTTATTGTGATACTATAAAAAGGAGGAATGATACATCATATACAAGATACATGAATTTACACTTTATTGGGATACTATAAGAATGAATGATTGTTTACATAAATTTATTATCATAAGTCTTATATTGACACCTTATTGTGACTAAATTATAATACTCAATAATGGATTATCATTTTTTAGAGTAATATTCATCGATCATATGTAACTTTTGATATATAAAAATGGTGTAACTTTTGATACATAAAAATGATGATCATGATATGTTATATTGAGGTTTATATGTTATTATGGAACAATTCTCTCAAACAATGTGGGATAGTAAGTTTTTATATATGAGTATTTTTATGTCATAAAAATAATTCCAAGATAGTGGTTAGGTGTATTTGACATTTTTAATGGGCACATAGGAAAGCATGTCAAATGGGTACTATGGAGTATTGTCAGAGGAGGAGAAGGGAAGGCCCAAAATAAGTATACTCACCCTGCAACCAATCAACCACTATGTTAGTAGGAAGCACCACTCCCTTGTGGTTGTGCCCATTAGTGTTAGGATCATGGTATATTGGGGATTAT
>JASDQU010307448.1:62327-75918 GCA_032191745.1 Picea mariana | reverse complement strand
TCAATCAAAGTCGGTCATGTTCCGTGCTAGAAAAAACGGAATTGTTTGTTGCAGATTCAGCCGGTTTCCTGCTCTTCTTTGACGTCTTTCAGAATTAAATTCTTTGTTTATAGTCTTTGTTAGGTTTCCAACTAGGAGATCTATGGGACAAAATCTGTGTCATATATCCATATTCTGTGTCATAAAGGATAGCTTCAAATCCTAGAAAAGGAAAAAATATTTAGATAAGAAATGTGGGCAGATATGAGTCTAAAAGTGTGACTCAATTTCACTTGGATTCCATTTCCTAATTAGTTTGAAGGCTGCTGGCACTCAATTAGGGTTTATAGTGATAATTTCTCCTTCAAGTGTTGGCATTAACTTAGGGTTTATAGGGATAACTTCTCCTTCAACTATTGGCATTAACTTAGGATTTATAGTGATAAGTTCTCCTTCACGTGTTGGCATTAACTTAATATTTATAGTAGCAGCAATCTCTTCCAAGTAATCCAAATTAATTATCAATCCCCTTAAATCTTAAAAAAACAATAACTATAAATCAAATAATCTTCAAATATACACATCAATCATATACTTTTCCTCCTAAATCTTAAAAAAATAATAACTATAAATCAAATAATCTTTAAATACACACATCACTATTTTATTTAACTTTTCATTTATTTTATCTAACTTTTCATTTATCATATACTTTTCCTCCTAAATCTTAAAAAAATAATAACTATAAATCAAATAATCTTTAAATACACACATCACTATTTTATTTAACTTTTCATTTATTATATATATTTTCCTTTTTTTAAGATTTCAAAGTTGTGAAGATTTTTAATATACAACCTGAGTGGACCTAATGGGTAAGAACATGTGTTTCTTATTAGGAAATCACAAGTTCAAATCCAAAAAGGAGTAAGGTGTGTATACCCGTTAAAAATACATCATATGGAAGATACACAAATTTACACCTTATTGTGATACTATAAAAAGGAGGAATGATACATCATATACAAGATACACAAATTTACACCTTATTGGGATACTATAAGAATGAATGATTGTTTACATAAATTTGTTATCATAAGTCTTATATTGACACCTTATTGTGATACTATAAGAAGGAATGATTGTTTACATAAACTTATTATCACAAGTCGTAGATTTAAGTTTAGAAGAGGGGATCAACCTAATTTCCTCCTTCTCAATTTTATATTGTTATTTATTTGTTTATTAATTTTTAGAGTGTTGTATTTTTTAGATCAATATTATTATACACCTTATTGGGATACTATAAGAATAAATGATTGTTTACATAAATTTGTTATCACATGTCTTAGATTTACACCTTATTGTGATACTATAAGAAGGAATGATTATTTACATAAACTTATTATCACAAGTCTTAGATTTAAGTTTAGAAGAGGGGATCAAGCTAATTTCCTCCTTATCAATTTTTATATTGTTATTTATTTGTTTATTAGTTTTAAGAGTGTTATATTTTTTAGATCAATATTGTTATATTGTTATTTATTAGTTGATTATTTTTAATGTGTTATATTTTTGAGATCAATACTCTTTAGTTTGTATTAGTTGCACTAAATTACAATACTTAATAATGGATTATCATTTTTTACAGTAATATTCATCGATCATATGTAACTTTTGATATATAAAAGTGGTGTAACTTTTGATACATAAAAATGATGATCAGGATATGTTATATTGAGGTTTATATGTTATTAAGGAACAATTCTCTCAAACAATGTGGGATAGTAAGTTTTTATATATGAGGATTTTTATGTCATAAAAACAATTCCAAGATAGTGGTTAGGTGTATTTGACATTTTTAATGGCACATAGGAAAGCATGTCAAATGGGTACTATGGAGTATTGTCAGAGGAGGAGAAGGGAAGGCCCAAAATAAGTATACTCACCCTGCAACCAATCAACCACTATGTTAGTAGGAAGCACCACTCCCTTGTGGTTGTGCCCATTAGTGTTAGGATCATGGTATATTGGGGATTATATGAAATTGTTGTTGAATCCTCTCAACCAATGTGAGATAATAAAATTTTTAGATAGGATGGTTTTCTGTGCCACAGAAACAATTCCAAGGCACACTGTTGTTAAATGTATCCATTTTTTTAATGGGCATGTGGAATCAATGGCATAAATCATAAGCCAAATTTAAGAGTCATTATTGTCCACGTAAGAAAAAAAATCCTTCAATTATAAACATGAGAGTTATAAAATTGTAAAAATATGAATATTTGTAGTAAATATCATCGTTACGCCTTTCTAAAGGTCATTTTGAGGTTTTAAATTTTTTTAATGCAACATAAAAAAGGATAGCATTAGAAGCATAAGGTTTCTTGAATGGGGTGGTTTATTAAAGATACGTTTTTTATTTTTGTTTGTTGGGAATTTATATATTTTTCTTTTGATAGGTCAACATTTTTGTTTGATTTATGGTGGAAAGGTGTGAACCATAACTCAACGTCCACTTTAACATGGGAAGGACACCATAATATATGAATTTAAAACCTTTGTCTTGAAAGTTGAATGTATTTATGAATGTGCTATGGGTAATCCACCATGTTTGGGTTTTAGATGCATTCTAAAAGGTCTTTTTGATAGTTTTCTAAGGTTGATTTTAGAAGAATAAATTATTGTAAAAGAAAAGTTTATCCCTCTTTAAAGGGTCCAATTTTGCTCAAGTTTTATAAAGGGGTCAATCATATGTCATTGAATGCCTTTGATATTTATTTGTCAACATCTTTATAATTGAACCCATTTTGGTTTCAACGGGTATATATTTGTTAGCTAAAGTGGCAAGTGTACCCCTTCATAATAATCATGTCATAATGAATCTCAAGAAACTTGGATCTTTACATATTTATAATTGAACCCATTTGGGTTTCAATGGGCATATATTTGTTAGCCCAAAGTGGCAAGTGTACCCCTTCATAATAATCATGTCATAATGAATTTCAAGCAACTTGGATATTTACACTAGTGATTACATTGACTGAAATTATAAGAAAAAACCCTATGCAACATGGTCCCAACTACCCATTGACATCCAAACCTAGAAATAAAAGTAATATTCCTCACTCTAAAGGGTTGCTTAATGTAGAAAAAATATTCATGAATAAGGAATGTTGAAGTTCATTCTTCGCAAAAAATTTAATGGACTTTCAAAATTGTATTCACATGAGGACCAAATTTTGACTTGGTGGTAGTTTCATCTATGCCACTTCACTGCCATGGCCAATTCCAACAACTAAATTATAGGTGGTACCTACTTAAAAATTCTATTTGTGAAAGCATGTATTTTCTTTCATATCATGAGGAAATAACTAAAGAATGTTTGCATTTCCTTTTAACAACTTTCCATACTCCGCATTAATACAAAGATGTGTTCAATACATGATTAATCAAATTTGGGGTAACTAACCTCCATGTGAATTCAAATTGAAGATTATAGAATAAATATTCACTCAATTTAGAGGGAATGGATATCCTTAGCATGTCTTGACTTGTAAAAGCTTATCAATACAATAAAGGTTGAGGCCATTTTGTAGAAGTCATACAAATAACAATAATGGGAAAAAAGGTTTATGGCAAGTTGCACACACTCCTTTTTCTTCTCCTTTTATCTACAAAATAATGTATCATCTTCCAATTTTCTATAAAGTCGCAAGCCTTGGAGCAAGGGACTTCTAAATTACTAGAATGATTATAAAAGTTAGGGCCATCGAAATGAAAAATGCCTAATAAAAAATGAAATAAAACTTTGATCTACTACTCATTGAGAAGAAACAAGAAGAATAAACCTTAATGGATCGATTGTAGCCTACAAGTCCAACATTTATAACCTAGATGTTTGGAAAATATCTCAGGTCTAAATACTTGATAAAATATTCTCTTAGAATCTTGCCAACATGTTGAAATCAAGTATGTACACTTCTAACACATCTTTCAAAATGGAACCTTACAATGAGGGTGTTTGAATGTCTTTGGTTCTTTTCAATATATCTTTGTCAAAAAATTGAAAATCAACTATCTACTTTAAAACATAAATGATGTTATCACTATGCTAACTTCTCACACATGATACATCACAATGTTGAAAATAGACATGGAATACTTGCTTAAATTATGGAAGGAAAATGTTGAAAACAATCAAACTAAAAATAACCTATTGAAAGGAGGGGGTGGATCGTCCCATATCATAATAGGGGATTGTCTACTTCAATATATATATCTATATATATAAATCAATACCAAGACAACTTGATCTACTCAAAGACTAGTTAATCCATGAAACATATATTCAAAGTTTTTCCTTTTTTACCTTGTATGGTGGAAGGAGAAACGGTTAAATACTGAAAAATAGTCTAAAGTGTTGGAATTGTAACAACAACCAAAAGAGGCGAATGATGGAATTTCATGTAACAGTGACAATTCATGTAACAATGGTAGTTATGTTGAAGATGGTATATATTTGCATAGCTTTGTGAGACATGTGATTTTTGTAAGTCTACTGTGGGGAGATTGTAATCTTTACCTTTGAACAATAAGAACACCAATACTTTTCCTTATGGGTGTTTGTTTGGCAAATTGTTAGGGTTTTACCATGTAAATCCATGTCTTGTTTGAATGTGATTCTGTTATCTTGTTTTATCTGTTTTTCGTTATTTCTTTGAAACAAATTTTTGCTGAAATTTATATGCTTTTGGGCTCATGTGTGCAATAAGTGGTATCAGATCCATAATGAAGAAAAATTGAGAGACACCACATTCATTGGACATAATATTTTGGATTGCCTCGGCTGTGAGAGAGAGCCATAGTGAGGAGAAGCTGAGAAACAACACGTTCATTGGATAAAATATTTCATATTGCCTTGGTTGTGTGAGAGAACCATGGTTAGGAGAATTTGAGAGATACTGCATTCATTGGACATAAGTATAGTTTCCTTGATGGTACCAAGATAAGCGTGGACACCAAACCCACTCGCGTGGTCGATGATGGGTTGACATATATTCTATAGTATGTGGTTGAGCACACCATAGTACATTGCGTGCCTAATCTGGAAACAAGCTTACTTTGTAGGGTCATACTCGGGTAGCTTAAGATTAGGTTCTACCATGATGTTTGATCTGGAATTAAAGGATTTTTTTAGAAGCTCGTATGGTGATTTGCGCTCGATGCGAGGGTTATGTAGAAGTGGTTCAACTAAGTCGTTGATAGAGAAAACAAGTGGAATCATTGTTTTCTACATTTGATTGTGCTTCGCTATCGATTGAAGAGATTCAAGCTCCGTTGAACCGATTTTAAATTCCGGATGTATTAAATTTAGCTGGGAGATGTGAGCATCAAATGGTGAAGGTTTTAAATGCAAAGTTTGAGGTGGAGAATTTCAATGGGAAGAATAACCATGAGTTGTGGAAGCTCAATATGCATGATTTGTTGGTGCAACAAGGACTACGCAAGGCGTTGGAAGGAAATACAAAGAAACCTGTGAGTATGATTACTGAGGACTAGGAAGATTTAGATACAAGAGTTCTTGGAACCCATTCAATTGTGTTTGGAAGATGATGTTCGTTTAAATATTTGTGGAGAGGAAACAACACCAGGCTTATGGAGTAGAATGGAGATCCTTTACATGAAAAAATATTTGACAAACCGAATCTATTTGAAGAGGAAATTATGCAGTTTATGACTGAAAGAAGGTACCAAATTTGCTAATCATTTAAATATTTTCAATACTCTTATGTGCTAGTTAACTAGTATGGGTGTAAAATTGAAGATGAAGACAAGGAAGTCACGTTATTGTGTTCATTTCATGAATCATGGGACTACTTAGTCACTTCTATTAGCTTTAACACAACATATACTCTTGATTGTGATTCTATTGTCAGAGCCTTGTTGTTTGGGGAGGTGCAGAGGAAATCCATTATAGAAACCTCCACACTAGAAGAAATGGTGGCTAGGGGTCGATCCATAGAAAAAGGGGAAAATTTGAGAAGTACGAAAATATCTAAGTCAAAAGAAAAAAAGATTAAGAAAAAACTGTTGGTATTGCAATAAATCAAGGCATCTCAAGAAATATTGTTGGAAGAGGTAAGAATCCAAGGATGACTCCACAAAGGAAGCAAGTCCGATTGAAAAAAGTTCATGTATGGTCGATGAAGTATTATATGTTTGTAATATCTCACAATATCATGAGGAATGGTTATTATATTTTGGTTCTTTACATCACTTGTGTCCACATAGGAGTTGGTTTTCTTCTTACCAAGCTATTGATGGTGGTATTGTTCTTGTGGGAAACAATGTTTCTTGTAATATTGTTAGGATTGGGAGCATTAATATTAAAATGTTCGATGGTTATGTAAGGAAGTTGATAGAGGTAAGACATGTACCATAACTAAAAAATAATTTAATTTCCTTGGGATTTTTGGATTTTGGAGGCTATAAATTTGCAAGTCAAGGTGGAGCACTAAAGGTGTYCAAGGGTGTTTTGGTGGTAATGAAGGATACAAAGATTGARAACCTTTACAAGATGGAAGAKAGTACTCAAATAAATGGAGCAATAAYRATATCTGGGGAAGAAAACAAATCTACTCATTTATGGCATCAACGACTGGGCCATATAAGTGAGAAAARGATAATGGTACCGATAAATCAGAAGTCACTTCTAGATTTAAAATCTTTGTATTTGAATTTCTGCAAGCATTGTGCTTTTGGGAAGTAGTGTAGATAAAATTTTAAAATAGGTASTTATACAAGTAAGGGTATTCTAGATTATATTGATTCATATGTTCGGGGGCCATCCCATACAATTTCTTTTGGAGGATTATCATACTTTGTGACATTTATAAAAGATTACTCTAGAAAGGTGTGGGTCTATATTCTCAAAAGAAACACTGATATGTTTATTGTATTTAAGAAATTTAGAGTTTTGGTTGAAAAAATCATTGGTAGGTCAATCAAGTGTTTAAGAACAAATAATGGAGGCAAGTTCACGACTTTGGAATTTGAAAATTATTGCAAGGAAGCTGGGATTGAAAGACATATAACCACAATTTACACTCAGAAAAATGGCGTGGTTGAATGCATGAACATGACTCTTCTAGAGAGATAAAAGAGAATGCTCAGTAATGCCAAGTTGCAACAAGAGTTGTGGGAAGAATAAATTGATACAACTTTTCTATCTGGTAAATCGATCACCATCAGTTGAAATAGACTGTAAGATTCCTGAAGAGGTATGGACATGTAATTCTTGTGATTACTCAAGTTTGAATACTTTTGGTTGTGATGCTTATGCACTTATTTATAAAGATCAACATTCTAAGCTGGACCCTAGATCAAAGAAGTATATATTTGTAGGTTATGGTGATGGTGTTAAGGGATATGAATTGTGGGATCCTACTTCCCAGAAAATCATCATTAGAAAAGATGTGGTATTTGATGAATCCCCTGTCATAAAATTAGACATAATAGAAGTTGAAATGAAATAGGAACAAGTACCAAAAAATCAACGAATTCAGTTGGAAACTCAACCATCTACAAAAAATAGGGAGAAAGAAGAATCTTCTGAAGAAGAAGATGACGAGGCAGAAAATATATAGGAAAATGTGGAAATGCCACAACAAACTCAAAGGAGATCTACATGGACTAGAAATCCTCCTAAGAATTATGAAGACTATATTTAATCTATTTCTTTGTTTTCAAATGATGGGGAACCTTGCTGTTATAAAGAAGAGATGGATGTTATTGAAAGTTGTAAATGAAAAATAACAATGAAAGAATAAATGGATGCCTTGGAGAAGAATAAAACACGGGACTTGATATAACTCCGAAAGGGAAGGAAATTTGTTGGTTGCAAATGGGTCTACAAATTGAAAAAGGGTGTTGATGCTAAAGTTGAAAGGTACAAAGCAAGACCAATGACAAAAGGGTGTTCTCAAATGGAAGGTATTTTTTTCCATCAAATATTTTCACCAATTGTTAAGCTTGTTTCTATTTGTGTAGTATTAACACTAGTTTCTTTACTTGATCTTGAGTTAGACCAACTAGATGTTAAAACAACAATTTTACATGGAGAGTTGGATGAGGAAATATATATGGACTAGCAAAAATGTTTTGTTCAAGATCACAAAAGAATATTTTTTAGCAAACTCAAGAATTCATTATATGGCCTGAAGTAGTCTCCCATGCAATGGTACAAGAAGTTTCATTCCTTCACAGTGAGCCAAAATTTTACAAGAATTGAGTAAGACCATTGTGTTTACATCAAAAGTTTAGAAAATGGTATATTCATTATGTTGGTGTTATATGTTGACGATATGCTTGTGGAAAGAAAAAACATGGTTGATATCAACAGGTTAAAGGTTTAGTTGGCTAGGACTTTTGATATGAAGGATCTAGGAGTAGCAAAACAAATTTTGAGCATAGAAATATATAGAGACATGAAACATGGTAATATTTGGTTATCACAACATAAGTATGTGGAGAATATACTCATGGAGTTTTGTATGAATAATGTGAAATCAATAAATATCCCTTTGGCTTCCCATTTTAATCTTTCTTCAAGTTTATGTCATAGTAATAAAGAAGAAAATGATTATATGTCTCGTGTACCGTATGCTAGCACACTAGGAAGTTTAATGTATGCAATGGTATGTACAAGACTAGACATTTCACATGCAATTGGTGTTGTCAATAGATACATGGAAAATTCAGGTAGAGAGCATAAGGTAGTAGTGAAATGGGTGCTTCAGTATCTTAGAGGCACACATAATTATTGTATCATCTATAATGGTTGCAGTGACTCAATTTGTGGTTATGTTGATTCAGATTTTGTAGGTGATTTGGACAAAAGGAGATATACTTTAGGTTTTGTATTTACTCTTGTAGGATGATCTATTTGTTTCATGCCAAAGCTTCAAAACACACTCTCTTCATCCACTACTGAGGCATAATATATAACTGTCTCACATGCATGCAAGGAGGCAATTTGGTTAAAGGGTCTATTGGGTGTGCTTGAAAAAGTGCAGGACAAAGTGAATGTATTCCGTGATTGTTAAAGTGTTATCCATTTGGCTATCAATCCATCTTACCATAGTAAGACCAAGCATATTAGTATTAAATACCATTTTGTAAGATAGGTTATTGATGGAGGTGGAGTAGCTCTTAAAAAATTCCATACTCAAGAAAATTGTGCATACATGTTTTCAAAACCAGTACCATTAGAGAAGATGTGTTGGTGTTTGGATTCTCTTGGCTTGTAGAAAAGGTGATGAATGGGCCTGGGTAAGGTATCGGGTAAATTGTTGTCAAGGTGGAGATTGTTGGAATTGTGACTACAATAGAATTGCATATGCGAGTTTTGTAAGCATGTTGTGGGAAGATTGTAATATTTATCTCCAATAATAAGAATACCTATACCTTTCCCCATGGATGTTTCCTTGTGAATATTGTTAGGGTTTTACCATGTAAATCCATGTCTTGTTTGAATGTGATTATGTTATTTTGTTTTATCTTTTCTGTTATTTATTTGAAACATTTTTTTGCTGAAATTTATATGATTCTTGGCTCAAATGCACAAAACTAAGGTCATGCCATTACATCATAGCCATTAGGTCGATTCCCTAAAATAAACCATTAACTAGTTATATTATTAAGCTAAAATACACCTAACCAATGCCTAAATTCACCTACACTTTTATAAATATACATGAGTGTATAATTGTTTATATAAAATCATGAATAATCAATGGTTTAGCTCTCTTTGGCCAAAATAGAAGCTATAATGATAAAATATCTGTTATGCCAACAAAAAATATTGTCTAAAGCTTCATAAAGATGAAAAAAAATAGCAAGAAATCAACCCAATATTGGGAGCTCATCATTCCTCCTCTTCTTTAATATACTCACCCCAATTAAGTGAAATTGTTCAATGGAACTATTGCAATATCCAAAACTACAAAAAAATGGAAACAATTTTACTTGGGTTCAAGAAGTGATATATTGATTCTAGGACTGTACATCTCTAAAGTTCACTACATGAAAAATCCATTTTCTTTTAACTACTCAGGGTATTTTTCTCTCATTATATTTTTATCCATAAATAAGTTGTTCAAATATTCATTAGTGATAATGTTAACTCTCTTTTCAGCTCTGAATATTTCCACTACCACAACACAGGTTTGTAATATCTTTATTTGCATCCTCTTTTATGCAAATTAGAAAATGCTAACACACAATAGTCTCATGGTGTCTTTTTTTCATCTACTTTTTCATCCTTGTGGATCCATTTCTGCATCTTATTCTTCTTCCTTTTTAAAAATCTATATTTTGCAGTAGGTTTTTCATTCATATCTTTTTTACACCCTTGCACATCCAATTTTGCATCATTTTACCACATTTTGTTTATATTTATTGCTTAATTTGTATCTTTTGTGGTGTTCCATTTTGTACCCATGTTTTCTATTTTGACATCTTCTTTGTTGTATGTTTGTGTCTTATTGTCACAACAAATTTCCCTGCTCAACAACAAGGGGTTCTCCTTTATGTAAGGCCCAAATTATACTTTATATCATTTGGAATAGAGAACCATTCAGATTTTGGCCTGAAATCCATTACTATTGGATGTGGAATTGGTTGTGAAATGAAAAATGTTGAATGTTTCTAAATTTCAGGGATGATTTTAGGGGCTAAATTTTGTTCATGGGCTAATTTTCCATGTTTTTTTCCAAAAACGAGATTTGCTATTTTAAAAATGATTCGTTCAAATTCCATAGGATAAAATTATTTTACTTTAAAAATCGCCAAAATTTTATAAAAACTATATAAAATCCTTAGAAATTTGAATATTTTTACAAAAATATCGCTAATCATTTATAGTTGGCATATGAAGGATTGGTAAGATTCACCAAGATTTCTACATTTTAAAATAAATTTCCAAGCTTAAAATCATCCCTGTTTCTAATCTATATGCAAAATGTAATCTTATCTAACCTATCCTAGCTAGAATAAAATTTTAACTAGTAAATATGAGATTAGTTACACATTTTTGTTAATATTTATATAACATAAATCTATTTAAGAATACACAAATACATAAGCGTGAACACGAAAGAAGAACATAAAAGTCTATTATTATATTACCATTCACAATTTCACAATTACCATCCCAAAAAAATATCTTAGAAGAGCAAACACAAACTATACTATTCATTTCAAAAAATTCATCAATATAACAATACATTCTTATAGTGATATCAATAAAAAAATAACAACATAAAGAGTTCCATACATATAGAATATTGAACGCTAGTTCTCCTCCTCAAAATTAGCTCTAAGATCTTCTTCTCATTAAAATTATCAAAGAGTTTACAAATTGTCAATAAGTCAAAAGTCCCTTATACAACAAGTCCATGATATTTTAAAGCTTTTAATATATAACTTCCTCTTGTGTCTTCTTGTCTTCCTTTTGGTAGTTATAAATTTTAAGCTTCTCTTTTTTATTCTTTCCTAAAAGCCATTATAAATTACAATTTATTTTACACTATGTTCATAATTGACCATGTGTTAATCTTTTATGTACATGATCCACACTTCATGTTGCAATGCGATGCCTATGATATGTTTAAAAATAAGTTTCTCAAAGGAAACTTCATGAGATACTAGTTCTCTAGGCATGCGCCCAATTTCTTTCTTCAATGTACTTTGGAAATAATTGATTAAATTTATTTCTTTAGAGGGGCTAGAGATGTATTGCTTTAGTATTTCCTTGGTAATCTTCAAAGCCATTTAAATTATACTTCCTTTATTTCTTATGCTTTCCTTCAATTCATTCAAGATGTTTATCATGGGTATTGGTGTGCCCATGTCTCCTAGAGATGGAAGGTGACATATTTTGATGATCCTTTTAACAAGAAGATACAAATACTTGCAATTATTCATAGAGACAATAATGCCTTTATCTAGTGTTGTACTCATTGCTTGAAAATTTAATAGAGCTACATAATTTAGTTGATTTTCTTTTTATGTCATCCTTGGAAAGTCTTTTAGGGCATCATATTTTTTTGTTCTTTCCTTTTTTAAGCTCATCCATGCTAAGTTGCACTCCATATAGCATCACCTTATTTTCTTTAACATTTTCAAGATAAGTAAGAAACTGGGTGGCATGATCATGGAAGTATTTCAGATTAGTGTACATTTTCTTTTGGACAGTGATGAGTTCCACTTGAAGTTCAAAGGTGCAAGCCTTGAACTTAGCTAAGCTATTCATGTTTGTGTTTATAATGTGATACTTCTTTCTCAAGATTTTACACCTTCATATTATACTCTTCAATATCCTTTTTCATATTTCAGATATTAAAATTTGAATCTTGTGAGAAGGAAACACCTATAGATGCTGCAACAATAGGATCATTTCTTGTATCCAACCATTAGTGATGTTTTAGTGGTAAGCATGATTTTAGGAACTCCTGGTAGCTTCATTTTCTTGTATGACTACTTGACCACTCTACCCTTAGTCTTATTAAAAGAAAAAACAAGAATTTATACTAAATCCAACTTGGAAGGGGTGAATTTCCCCAATTCAATCCCACCTAGAGGGAAATGCTCCCCTATAATGGATGCACCCAAGGTACTACACAGTTTAAGAAGGCCCAATGTCCATGGGTCCTGAGTCTTTAACCTCCTCTTCTCTTTTTCTTTCTTCTTCTTCTTCCTTCTTCTTTATTTCTTATTATTCTTTTTCCAATCTCAACTCATTAATCCTTTTGTTTTATTATGCTTCCTTCTAAATCCTTAGTGCTTCAACTTCTTTTTCTAGTATTTATTTTTCTTCTTTGGCGATTGCTTCTTCTTTGAAACATCTCTCATTTTATACTCTTTCCCTCCCCATTTGTTCCTTATTCTCATCTCTTCTTTCTCAAATACTACTTTCCATTCTAAGAGACATTTCATCCAAATATGTGGCTCTTTTATGAACTTCTTTTTCCTACTCACTTCTTTTTGGTAGGGCCATCTATATTTTCATGTGTGGTAGTGGTGGCTAACTATGTTCAAGGGTCATGATTTTTGAACCTCTCTTCTCCAAAACATAAGGTGGCTAGGGCTTTAGCCTCTTCAACTACTTCTCTGACATTCTTGATCCCATAAGCCCCTATATGGAAGGGAAATGGAGGTTATGAAACTTTCTTATCATGGGAAAGTAATGCCCAAACTCCAAGTAGAAAGTATGATATGATACTTCCTATAAGGCCAACTTGTCAAAGATGAACTTGGGAAATAGATGGGGAAATTTGGTGGTTTAAAAATTTCTAATATAAGTTCCTCTATCTATGACATACTAGTAACCAACTTCTCCATTTGCATGCATGGTTTTTTCTAGCATGCATTTCGCATCTTCCACAAAATATTATTTTGTACATATGAGCTATGAATTGTTCACAGAACTTTGTGTATTATATTTTGAAGAGACACTCCCATAATATCTACCATCAAACATGCATGGGTGCCTCAATCGATTACCATTTCCATCCCATCCTTGGAAAAAAATTCACCACGTAGGAATATT
>JASDQU010307448.1:25245-51902 GCA_032191745.1 Picea mariana | reverse complement strand
CGTAAGCAAGGTCAGTGAGGTCAAGGCAGAAGTCATCCCAGAGGCAAATTAGTTGCCCAAGAAAGAACCCAGAAGCCTAGGGACGACTAGAAGAAACCTTAGACTTGGATAGAGAGAGGCGGAAGTTCGCAGCGAGGGCAATACGCAGAGAAAAGAGAACAACATATTGAGCAACGAGGAGAATATGCTGATAATAATAGGTTTCCTCGTACCATAGGAAGAGGAAGAGGAAGAGGTGGAGTAATCACATGCTTCACATGTGGAAAGAATGGGCACAGGTCGTTCGAGTGTCCAGAGAAAAAGAAAGAAACTAGAGAGACTCACATCACCGAGGCACAGAGGCAAGATGTTGAGGTAGAATATGTTGAAGGCGGAAGATCGCTGGTGATGCGAAAAGTCCTTTTGACACTGGAGAAAGAAGGGGAAAGTTCAGTCCAATGGACCCGACTTTTCAGAACATCTTGCAAGACCAAGGATAGAGTATGCAAGGTCATTGTGGACAGCGGTAGCATGGATAATCTCGTTTCAACCGAGATGGTAGGGAAGCTGGAGCTAGAGACAAATGATCACCCGAGTCCATACAAAGTTTCATGGCTACATAAGGGACATCAGGTAAATGTCACTAAACAATGCTTAGTTGACATTAAGATAGGAGGATATAATGATAAGATTTTATGTGATGTTATTCCTATGGACGTTTGTCATCTATTGCTGGGTAGACCATGGCAATATGATAGAAATGTGATTCATGATGGGAGGATGAACACATACACCCTGGAGAAGAATGGGAGAACCCATATTTTGCATCCAATTGAGGATAAGGAGGTGAAACTAGAGGTTAGCAACACAGTACTTCTCATGAGTGGGAAGGAACTTACAAAAGTTAAGAAGAAGGAGGATCCACAATTCTTTGTGGTCAGAAAACCGAGAATTGTTCTGACTAGCACAAGAGTGGATGATTTTCCAGAAGAAGTTCAGGGACTGCTTACAGAGTTCGCTGATATTATAGTGGATGAACTACCTCGTTCATTGCCACCGATGAGAAGTGTAAGTCATCACATTGATCTCATACCAGGAGCTAGTTTACCAAACAAAGCCGCGTACAGATTGACGCTGCAGGAGAATGAAGAAGTTAAAAGACAGGTCCAGGAGTTGTTTGACAAAGGTTTGGTCAAGGAAAGCTTGAGTCCATGTGCTGTTCTGACAGTACTCAGTCCGAAGAAAGATGGAGGCTGGAGGATGTGCACTAATTCAAGGGCGATTAACAAGATAACTATCAGGTATAGATTCCCATTGCCAAGAATGGATGATTTGATGGATTGCTTAAGTGGAGCAAATTTTTTTTCAAAGATTGATTTGAAGAGTGGATATCACCAAATCCGCATGAGAGAAGGTGATGAATGGAAAACAACATTCAAGACAAACGAAGGTTTGTATGAATGGCTTGTTATGCCATTTGGCTTAACAAATGCGCTGAGTACCTTTATGAGGTTGATGAATGAAGTCTTGAAGGATTTCATCGAAAAATTTGTTATCGTATATCTGGATGATATACTGATTTTCAGTAAGACGAAGGCTGAACATCTGAAGCATTTAGCCATTGTGATGAAGAGATTATAGCAAGAGAAGATGCTGATAAACATGAAGAAGTCCTCATTCCTGAAGACAAAACTCATTTATTTGGGGTTTGTTATTTCGGCAAATGAATTGAGGATGGATCCAGATAAGGTGGAGGTAATCAACAATTGGCCACCACCGAGGAACGTATTTGAGGTGAGAAGTTTTCATGGACTGGCTATTTTCTACCGGAAATTCATCAGGAATTTCAGTGGAATTAGCGCAGCAATGATGGATACAGTGAAGAAAATACATAAATATTTTCACTGGATTGAAGAGGCTGAGAAGAGTTTCAATTTGTTGAAACGAAAGATTACAGAACAACCAATTCTGGTGTTGCCATATTTTCAGAAGACATTTCAGGTAAAATGTGATGCAAGCGGGTTTGCCATAGGAGTGGTCTTAAGTCAGGAGGACAGACCGATTGCATACTTCAGCGAAAAACTGAATGAGGAAAAAGAAAAGTACTCCACGTATGATAAGGAATTTTATGCCATCATACAGGCATTAAAAAAATGGAGGCACTATTTGATTCCAAAGGAATTTGTTTTATATAGTGATAACCACGCATTGTAGTTTGTGACTCAACAGGAAAAGTTAAATCAGAGGCATGTTAAGTGGGTTGAATACATGCAAAATTTCACTTTTGTAATTAAACATATTTCTGGTACTGCTAACAAAGTGGATGATGCTTTGAGCAGGAAGTGTTTGCTGTTGCAGGAATTCAGAGTCAAAACGTTGGGTTTTGATGACCTCAGGGACATGTACACAGGTGACACAGATTTTGGGGAAGCGTATGAAGCAGCCGAGAATCCAGTTCTCAGAGACAGAAGCCCTTGGACAGACTATATGATCCAAGAAGGATTATTGTTCAGAGGAAATCAATTGTGTATTCCAAATTGTTCCATGAGGGAGAATCTGCTGAAGGAGAAACACAACGAAGGATTAGCAGGACATTTTGGTCACGACAAGACCTTCGCAAAGCTGAGCGAGTCATACTTCTGTCCAGGGATGTGGTCATATGTCAAGAGATTTGTTGAAAGATGCAGAATTTGCCAGCATTCGAAAGGGAGGAAGCAGAATGCAGGTTTTTATCAGCGATTACCCATACCAGAAAGGCCATGTGAGGCGATTAGCATGGATTTTGTATTGGGATTGCCAAGGATGCAAAGAGGATTTGATTCAGTCTTTGTGGTAGTGGATAGGTTTTCCAAGATGGCATATTTTATCCCCTGTCAGAAAACCAGTGATGTGACTCACATCGCAAATCTATTTTTCAAAGAGGTCGTTCGACTTCACGGCTTACCAAGGAGTATTGTTTCAGATAGAGACACAAAGTTCATAGGGAATTTTTGGAGGACCTTGTGGAAAAAGATGGGGACTAACCTGATGTTTAGTTCTGCCTATCATCCTCAAACGGATGGGCAAACAGAAGTGGTGAACAGAAGTCTGGGAGACTTGCTGAGAAGATTGGTGACAAAGCACCATAGCCAGTGTGATAGTATATTGCCGCAGGTAGAGTTTGATTACAATGACTCTGTTAATAGGAGCACAGGCCAGAGTCCATTCCAGATTATATATGTCACACAGCCGAGGGGAGTTTCTGAATTAAGGGATTCGAAACAGACTGTGACTAGGAGAGCAAGTGTCGAAGAGTTCACAGAGGCGATGAAAGAACTTCACGGCCAGGTGAAGCAGCGACTGCTAGATTTAGGTCACGAATATAAGTGCAGAGTCGACCAACGGAAAAGACAACTTTAGTTCGAGGTTGGTGAATTAGTTCTGGCACACTTGAGGAAGGAAAGGTTCCCAAGGGGGACATATAATAAATTGAAAATGAAGAAAATCGGGCCATGTAAGGTCTTAAAGAAAATGGGAGAGAATGCTTATGAGATTGAATTACCGGATGGGATCGGAATTTCTCCGATGTTCAATGTCGCAGATTTATATCCATATAAAGCTGAGGAAGCAAGAACAGAAGGTGAACAACCAAAGGTTCAATGGCAGAAGTAGATTCCAGTTGCAGAGAAGCCATAGATGGAGCAGATACTAGATAAACGAGTGGGTAAGAAAACCAGAAGGAAAGAATATTTTGAGTATTTGGTCAAATGGAAGGGCCACCCAGTTGAAGATGCCATCTAGGAGACTGAAGCAGAGATTCAGAAGCATGGAAAGACTGTGCGAGAGCTCATGGATAGGAGCCCATGAAAATTTTCAAGCAAGGGAGTATGATGCAGGAGCATCGTCAACATCAAGCGAGCATGGGGGCAAGCGCCACACATTTTGAACATATGTCAAATTGTTTAAACTTTTGAAGAATGGATGCGCCAAATTTAAATGTCATAGTTAAGAAGAAGCATACTTATGCATTGTATTGGACCTTGAGCGATCCACTCTCGTCCATAGTAGGTAGGAGGCATTTATGTAAGTAGGTATAATTGAATATTAGATTAGACAGTTTTAGGAGTGGAGGGAAAACAGATATAGAAACCCTCACTGTGTATTGTAACATTATTTAGGAAGAGTTAGAGGCATTAGAGCATAGAAGAGGAGCAGAGAGTTGTGTAGAAACACCCATGTATTGATATTTGGATTAATAGAGAAAGAATGATTCGAATTCATGGTTTTTGTGTTGTTCTCTGTGTAATGATGTTATGTTCTTGAATGTTTGCTTCCTGGTGTATATTTTCTTTTATATGATGTGTATGTGATTTCATGGTTTGAGTTGAAGTCTGAAGGAAGAAGGAATGAGTTTCAATTGTTTCTCTATCTGAGTAAGGATTCCTGCAAGGAGTGCAGTTGAAGTCGTCCACAAGGAGTGCGTTGACAGAAGGCTCAGATAGTTAACTTTTGTTCTCATTCACTCAGGAGTGAAATTGGCTATACGAGTCGTGCAATAAGTGCGCAGGCTAAGGAGAGTCTCATTCATGAATCTGAGCGAAGTATTGAAGGATTGCTACTGCAGGTGTGCGCAGAGTCAAAAGAACTTAACACTTGGAGGTGTTTGAAAACTGCCGCAAGGAGTGCGTGCAAAGAACCTCTGTGAGGTTGAAAGTGTGAGAAAGCTCAGGAAGGATAAGGCTTTCAAGTCCATCGAGAAGAAGCACAGAGAGTCTGTGCATAGAGGCGTTGAATAGGTGCTGCAAAGTTACGTGCAAAAGGACCAGTTTTCATAGAGAAATACTGGGTTCATTCGTAGAAGATATCCAAGAGGGAGGTGGATGGTTAAGATCTTGCAGAAGAGATTGAAAAAACCCAAAAGTCATTGGACCTACCAAATAAGAAAAGGGGTTATGGTCGCATTGGGAGTTTAGGCTCCAGGAGTTGTGCACCGTTGGATCATGGATCAGTTACCCATCAGCTGTTGGATCTGACAGAAGTTGCACGAGGGTTACCATCGAGATTCGAAGGATCGGAAGTCCCGTGGTTGAATGTTTTTTGATATTTGAAACCTCAAAGCCCAGGAAGATCGGAGCCTTCTGACAGTTGGACCCGTGGCGGAGATCAAGGCGTCAGGAGTTTGGGAAGTCAGAAGTTACGTGGACAGAGGGTCGAGGAAGTTCATAGTGAAAAACCCGATAGAATCTGAGTCGTTCATTCAGGAGGACAGGTGTCAGGAATCCGAGGAGAGTCGGGATATCCGGCATCCGGAAATCAGGTTTCCTGAGGACAAGAAAATTGGGACATTACAAGTCTCGAAACCCCGGAGAAGTCGGGACTGTTCATTTGAGAGGATGCGTGGAAGAGATCGACGTCATCGGGGAAAGTCCTGACGAGGAGTCATCCATCGGTGTTTGGGGCCATCGTGATATTGAGGATCCTGGTGACAAAGTGTTTATGCACTTAGGTTTTGCGAACCGCGAAACCCCGACGAGGGGGAAGGAGTAATCGTGCAGCCAGCTGTCAGCACGTCAGAAAGAAGGGAGGCACCGTAGTGGAAGCCAACTGTCATCCTGACGGAGAATTGAGAATCCCACGAGTAAGTGTTTTGAAGCATTTGAAACCTCGTAGCCCCGATGGGGATAAGACCATGGTCACGGGTTAACAGTCATATGGGCCAAGACCTATAGCCAGGAGGGCTGTCGCGAAAAAAAAGGTGCGTCGAAATTTGAGAAATCGCGAGTCCTGAGGGCGTGTGTATTTCGACCTTGGAATGCTCGAAACCTCGATGGGAGTTATAGCTGCAGTCATATAAGGAGAGGTCACGTGGATCAATCATTTATCCTAGAGGGCTAATGGAGGTTGGAAGTACATTGGGATTTTGAAGTCCGAAACCCCAACAGAAGGGATATAAGGCTAAGGTCTTATAGAGAGTGGTCGCGTGGACCGAAGGCTTAGCCAGGTGGGGCTAAGGCAACAAAGGAGCACATCGGAGATCGAGGATTGGTGATACAAGTTTCCATAACATCATAAGTGTCAAGATCCCGATAACGGGAACCCCGATAACAAAGAAAAGAGGCCAACACTAATTTCCCGCTCATTAAGGGAGGTCATTTGGAGAGTTGCTGTGGGTGTGGAAGATTCCCGATAGGGAATCAAAAGAGTTTTTCATCTCTTTGGGCCGAGGAAGAAGAAGAGGTCCTGTGAGTGTACATGCCCTGAGGGTGCACCTGCGTCATAACTCTTTCTTGATTGAATACTTTAGTATTTGAGTTTTCTTGCACTCTTCTCTTCTCCTTTCCAACTAGCCTCAAACTTGGCTTGCATAGCCAATCTCTAGCATATTGTATGGATGCACATATGCCTCCTTCTCTAGCTGCATAGAATTAATTAAAGGTAATTAATAGTTCTTTTAATTTACCATCATAATTTCAAGTGATACTTCCACCCCCTAGAAATCTCACTCACGGATCTATGCCACTTGAGATGGATTCTTCTCAGGAACCATCTCTTTTGAGTTCAAAATCATGCATAAAACCATTTTCTTCTTCATGGTTCCTTACTGACTCTCTACAGAGATTCATTTCACTTTTAAGTCTTTCTCGGCTTTGACATCTCCATGCTATCGTGGAAATATCTTTAATACCTTTGAAATGCATCAACAATCCTCTACTATTCTTGTTTTTCCTCCTAGAGTGTTGACCTGCATTCCCATCGGCTTGATATCTACCTCATGATTTATTCTTCCATTATCCTATGATGTTCATGGAATTGCAACTACATATTATGCTGATATTAATTTTCAACATTCCACTATTATTTGGATTCCTCTGATCCAACTCCTACATGACCCAATTATATTTCTAGTCATGTTTTTTGAGTAACCTTGGATAGTTAACACCAACTTCCTTCTTGAGGTACTTGATTTATCTCTTCCTTATCTGATCATATCATCACTTGGATTTTCTTGATGACTATTAATTTCTCCTTTCTTGACCAATATGATTTCAACATGAATTGCATAATCCCCTTCCTTCATTCCATATTAATGCACCTTCATTTATTTACCCTTGAAGTGATTCCCTTCGTAACATGCTTCCACTACGCACTCTGAAAACCATAAGAGAATAATTACTCTACAATTGCATAGCTAATCCCTAGATATGATGCACTCTTTATTCATATATGCATTAACACTCTTTCTTTATCTGATTACTATCACTCTAATAGTCAATTTATTTTATAATAGATCTGATTCCAATGTATTTCTTAATCTGTATATTGGTTTCTTTGGGAGTGAATGTACTTTCACTATTTCATTCAGTACATGATCTATTCTTCTTCCTAGATTCCATTGAATACTTTGACTAACATGAGTGAACTTCCTGTAGTGGCTTCCCAAGACTTTATGGCTGCACCTAGATTCATACCTTAAAATTTTGTAGTCTTGGCTTTTGATCATCTTATGAAATATTTTTGTCATAACTCTGTTTCCCTGAGTACCTCTTCTTATATTTAACTAAATTTCAACCTTCTCACCGCTTGAGAACTAAAATTTTTTAACTCTGCAAAATGTGCAACCAACAAAACTTTGCCAAGCTATCTGTTTCAACAATTTCATGAAAATATGAACCATTCTGGTTCAATAATGCATTAGAATTATTTCTTCTGATTTCCTGAAAATTGAATGCCCAGATCAATTTTCTGGGTGAATAATTATATTCTGTTGTACAAGACCTTTCCAACTCCTTCCATGCTCAATTATGAGTCTTGAGTAGAAAGTTATGGTTATTTGAAAATTTTCCATTAATTCCTCATGTTCACACTTCAACTTGGTGCAAAATCCGTGCTGTAATTATGAATTTTTGCACCTACTCAATTGGAGTTTTAGTAGGAGCTCAATTTTTTTTCTTCATACACATATTTTGGACAGTCTGTCCAAGTTTCACCTCTTTCTGGTTTCTGGGTTGCTAGTTACAGCCTGTTGAAGTTCTAGGCCAATTAGTGTTTTTGGTCTAGAATGCTACATGTACATTCTGTGCTTCCTTAAATATTTTTAACATGCCCAGAATTTTAATTCATCTCTAGGAATGTATTCTATGGTTCAATAGATTTCCATAGACTGCTCCTGCACCTCAATCTGATTACATAGCATAAAGTTATGGCCCTTTGAAGTTAGTTGGGTCTTAAAATTTACCCTCCATTGTTTGTCCTATAACTTCCTCATAAAAAATCTGTTTGAGGAATGATTTACACCATTAGAAATATCTCTGCGGGCTCTTTCATTTGAGATGAAAAGACAGAGTGTACCAAGGTACACTCTGTACACTCTTCTCTCGAAGTTTTTGAGTAGCTAAAACCACTATTTAAGGCCTCAAAAACATGCTGCAAAAAGATGACTTTCAAACAGTAAAAAATGTCGCAAAAACTTCACTGGTTTTCTTCTTTTGTAGACCATCCAAATGACTTTGCGTGCAAAAATTTGAAAATTTACACCCATATTTAGCCTGCACAGAAACACCATAAGGTAGCACATTCTCCGTGCACCTTTAACCAATGTGGATCACTTCTCTGTCACCCTAATAATTGGTGCACACTATTTTTTTGTTGTGCACCAATATCCACTGCGCACAATTTTGGTTCATGCACTAATACTTGTTGCGCACAATTTTTGTGTCACACGCTAATATTCCGCGGGAATTTCACTCTATGCACTGCATCATACTAAATTTTAGTACGCCCCCACCGCGAACCAATACTTCACGCACACTGTTAATTAAATTGTCGCGCGGTAGCATATACCCACATTGCGTGCTCACCAACAAAATTCTTATGCGCTCTGTCAATACTGCACACAGCACGTGCACCATTATTATGTGTGCGCACACCGCGTGCACCAGTATTACACGTGCACCACTCAAATCGCACCGCGCAATGCTACATTTAGTGCGCACATCCGTGCATCGTTATTTTTCGCATATTACCACTCTGCACCACGCAACGCCAAATTTAAGTGCGTAGACCCGCGCACCAATATTTTCCGCGCATTACCACTTTGCACCGTACAATGCCAAATTTAAGTGTGCACACCCGTGTGCCAATATTTTCTGTGCATTACCACTCTGCACCGCGCAACGCCAAATTTACATGCACAGACCCGCATGCCAATATTTTCTGCGCATTACCACTCTACACCATGCAACGCCAAATTTAAGTGCGCAAACCCACATGCCAATATTTTCCATGCATTACCACTCTGCACCACACAATGCCAAATTTAAGTGCGTGTAGCCACACACCCTTATTTTCCACACATCACAAGTTTTTCACTGTGCATCATGCAATTTTAGTGCGCACACCTACACAAATTCGTTTTTATGCACATCAATTCCTTGTGAATTCCACTACAGAAATTGGGGCTTTTGCCAAATGTTTTTCCCAATTTCACCATAAACATTCTGCAACTATAAAATATGTTCAATTTCACCCCAATAACACCAATTCAACCTCTGCAACAATAAATCATTGTTGCTTGACATTCCTGGAACGATTTTTTCCCAAACCCAATTCACGAATTGAGAAATTTAATCAACTAATATTGTTCCATCTATCATGGCTTCCCTATAACTTAAAATTTGACCAATTCTAGGTCTGAATTTGCTAGAACATATATTAAATTAGGAATATCTCACTACTTGGCCAAATTTCTCAATTTTCCCAGGAATTTAACATCAAAAATTGAGGCTTTAGCTCAATTCCACGTAGTTTCTCCTAATTTTTACCATGGACGATCTGTAACTTAAAAGTTGGCCACTTCAAAACCAATTATTTGTGAAATTTCACTTCAACTCAAATTGCTCGGCCCATCCAGGCTCAATGTTGAAAACTGGAGCTCTGATACCATATTGTAACATATCCAGCCACCCAGGTCGGGTCATGCCACTGGAATGCTTTCATGCTCAGATACCATATTGTAACATACCCGACCACCGAGGTTGGGTCATGCCATTGAAATTATTTCATTCTCTAATACCATATTGTAACATCCCCAACATCCAACTGGGTTATGCCACATACCATTTTCTAACTGCATACAAATAAAAACATATGCACACAAAAAATCTTGTGGAACTTTATATATATAAAAATTAAATTAGACAAATACATTTTGCAATTAGACAGATTCATATAGAATGATAATTAAAATATACATGTAACACACACATGAATAACCCATAAAAATAAACGCATACATAATATTACAACATGTAATTTAACACAGAATTGACACTTATCTTGGTAAAAATATCACCAACTGCATGCAGACCTTCCACAAACCTCCCAGCCTTAGACCACACTTCTCATCACTCTCAGCAGTGGGTCACCCCTGAGCTGGGACTAAAATCCACTCAGGTAAAGGGACTCCTAACTAGGATGATGTATCTCAGACAACATGAAATACTCCCTCATAGGTGTCGACTCAAACTAACAATCTATAGTCCCTCATTCTCCACATGCCTATCCCACCTCAGGAAGTCTACCTCTTCTCTGCTCAACAATCCTTCAACTTCCCCAATTCCCTTCCAAGGCCTCAACAACAGACCAGATAGGAAGTATCATAGCCTTGTAGCTGCAATTTGGCACCTTCGAGAAATCAATTCCCAACAATTCTCTCACCCAGAGAGAAATTTCTCACGGGCCTGACAACTCGCCTCTTCAGTCCATCTCCCAAGCTAACTAGGTGCAGATACAGGTACAGGTATGAATACAGGTACAAGTATAGGTACATGTACAAATACAGGTACAAGAAGGTACGGAGGAAAACTAAATGAGTGAGTGAATGATGATGGAATGAATGAATGAATTCCAAATGAACTAAGTACAAACTATATGTATGCATGTTCCCAACTTGACACTTGTCATGTTGAGATATACTTTGGTCCACTTGTCCCCATCTTTATAACTTAGGATAAAATAATTATCCATACTTTATACTTTAAGGAATATTAATATAATTTTCTTTTTTGGCTTAATCTCCCTAGCTTAGCCATTTTCCTTAACGTTTAGCCCCCCCACTTTCCCTAACTAGTGGAGTTTAGTCCCCCATACTCTTTTATCATGGTCGGTCTACATACAATGATGTATTATATTAATGATATGAGTATTTACAAAAATAGGCTCATTGGTCTTTAGCATCTAGGATCTCCACCCTAATTCAACACATAAGCCTCCTAGTTTATAACAAATGGGTCACCAACCTATAAAACACAACATATACACAAAAGACTCTTTGGCCTCAAAATCACACACACTTAAGTTTGTTGCACGCGGTATCTTGGAATGTGCACACTTCATTATTTTAGCGCGTAGTACATGTGTGCACTATACCATGGAAGGTGCATGCCAAAGTGATATAAAACAACTCACCACCTTAAGTACATTTTTACAATTACATTTACAATTTGGGGTTCAAATTAGGGGTATTACAGTTATTGTATTTTTGTTTTGGCTCTTGTTCCATGGAGGTCACAAGTGATAGCTCTAAGAAGGATATAATGTGACGATTGTTCCCATTCTTGTTTTATTATTGTTCTTATTATAAGAATATTATTATTGTCTGTTGTTTTCCCTTGCTCCGAGCAGGTTACAGGTGATAGCTTTGAGAGGGAGATATAATGATGGTTACAAAAGGCCACATATTATATGGTTTCTATATAATACATGGAGAAAACTATCCAAACAAAGAGATGTGTACATGACCATACACATCCATGTAATGAAGGAGAAGATGACGAAGTTAAAACCTCTGAAAAGAAGGGTACTTTTGTAGGATACGGAGTATCTCATATGGAGATATATTGTAAGGAACATAAGGCTTTGAAGGTGACTATATAGATCCCTCTAGTTTAGTTTATCACTCTTAAAATCATTGGGAAGTGTCAATATATCCAGAAGGGCCTTATACCCAGAATTGTTGCAGTGACCAGGAGGAGACCAGCATGGTCTCGTGATACTTTGCAGGAATCAAAGGGGATACAGATATATGGAGTTAATGAACCATATCATGAGGAGGATAAAATGAATCCACTAGTGGTGAGGCAGACGACCCCACCAAGTACCAACTCAGAAGGATCTAGAGTTCAAAGGGAGTCAACCCTCAAGATCCAGTAGGGAGGAGTAGCCTCCCTAGGACAATTCATAGGAGATTAGACTTCATAGGAGGTCAACACATGCAGAGGGAGAATATGGCTTCGAAGATTATATACACTTAGAAGGAGTCAATCTTCATAGGGATTACGCAGACTCAGAGTGAGCCTAATCTCAAAGAGAGTCAATGGCTTATAGACTTTCATTCAAAAAGTATTCCTCCTCAGACTTAGATGGGAGAGAGAGATGTCTTCCAGGAATGACATGCATGTGCCATGAGTTAATGAGGATAGATCAAAAGCTTCAAAGGCTTCAAGGAGATATGAGACCTCCTGGGAGGATTCCCTTGTTTCAGTGACAAAGGAGGAATCTAGTTTGAGGGACTGGGATATAGATTTTGCATCATTTCTAGAGATATAAAGAGACCACACAAGTTTTCCAACTATGTGTCACTGATGAGGAAGATCATTGATTCAAAACCTTCCACTTTTGAGGAATATGCTAAGAAACAAGTATGGAAGGATGCCATAATAGAAGAGTACCAATACATCATGAAGAATGATGTGTAGGAAGTGGTTCTAAGACTAGAAGGGAATTCAATGGTGACTTCCAAGTGGATCTACAAGATCAAGCATGCTGTAGATGGTAACATAGAGATGTACAAAATTAGATTTGTGGCCAAAGGATTCTCCCATCAAGAGGGACAATATTACGACGAGATACTTTCTCTAGTATCCAGAAGAAGAGTACATAGAAAAGACATAATATACATGAGAAGGAGTCTCATGTCTGCAGATTGAAGAAAGATTTTTACATGCTTAAGAAAACACCCAAAGAAGGATATGCCAGACAATTATTTTGATGAGCTTGGGGATGGTTTCCCCTTGATATTGGTTGACCTGTTTCTTACAGGGGATGAGAATCTCATAGATGGGTGTAGGAGGGAACTCACTTTAGAGTTTGAAATGAAGGATCTGGATTTGATGGGATTAGAGGTGTGACAAAGATGTGATTTTCCTTCGCTAAGGAAAATATACAGTTGATATCCTACAGATATTTAGGATGATGGACTACAAGTCCATGGCCACACCTATGATTAAAAATTTGAAGCTCTTGAGTGATTCATATTCATATTTGGTGGATCCCACGATGTACAAACAATTGATTGGATCCTTGATGTACCTAGTTAACGTCAGGTCGGACACATGTTTTGTAGTAAACACTTTGAGTTAGTACATGGTTGGGCCTAGACATGTACATTGGATAGTGACAAAGTATGTGTTTATGTACCTGCATGGTAAGGTTGGATATGGACTTAGATATGTCTTAGATGGAGATGTGAAGATGTAGGGTTATATAGACTCTGACTGGGTAGGGAGTGTTGTGGACCGGAAAATCACATCCAGATGCTACTTTAGTTTGGGATCATGCATGATCTCATGGTTAAGTAGGAATAAGACATCAATGGCACTAAGTACAACAGAGGAATAGTATATTGCAACCAGTGTTGCAAGACATGAAGCAGGGTGGCTTCAGAAGTTGCTTGCAGGGTTATTTGATCTATAGTTGGAGCCAACTTTGATATATCGTGATAATCAAAGTTGCATGAAGCTTTAAGATAATCCTATATTTCATGACAAGTCAAAACATATAGAGATAAAATACCACTACATCTGAGACACAATGCAAAGAGGAGTTGTGGAGCTTTGGTACATATCCATATATGAGTATATAACAAACATTGTCACCAAGCCTCTATCTAGAGTGAAGTATGAGTACATCAGAGACAATCTTGGTGTGATGCAGAATGTCCACCCTCATTGAGAGGGAGGTGTGATATTTCTCCTTTAGTTGGCTAACCCCTTTGGCCAAGGGTTTCCTAGATCAATCATGTGAGGTGACTGAGGGATTAATGTACAATTGGGTACAAGTATTTCCTACACCATACGAGGTGGCTAGGTGTGAATAAGACTACTCGGAGAGGAGAAACATCACAACGTAGTCATGAGACTTTGGAAGTAGTTATGTGCTACTAGACAACATGTTAGTATATGTGCACTACTAGTGGATTTCTATGTAGTCATGAGACTATGGTGGTGATTGTGTATCACTAGACAATAGTTGTGTACTACTATATCGGTGGTTGTGTACCATTGGAGGTGATTGTGTATAATTGGAAAGTAGTTGTGTATTACTATAGCATTGGGTGTGTACCAATGATGGTGATTGTGTATCAATGGAAAATAGTTGTGTACTACTATAGTGGTGGTTGTGTACCTGTCAAAGTGATTTTGTATCACTGGACATCAGTTGTGTACTACTATAGTGGTGGTTGTGTACCACTGGCGGTGGTTGTATCCGTGTGCTACTGATTGATTGCAACATAGTCATAGAGACTATGGCAGATGATTCGAGCTACCGATGGCATGGTAGTAGCTGTGTGCTACTAGTTTATTGTAGAGTAGTCAATGGACTACTGGATGAAGACATCGTGGAAGGATACCTCCCTAGATAATATGGATTATTGATGTTTTGGTAGCTGCGAGAGGTATTTTCCTCCTAGATAACTTTTCTTAGAGAAGAAGATTCCAAGAAGTCAAAGGAATACCATTGAACAGTTGAAGAACACCTCGAAAAAGAATAAAGTGAAGCAGAATACCACAAAATAGAAGTTGGCCCACATGAAATAATAATAAAGTGGAAATATAATTTCCGGGAAGAGAAGCCGACCTACAAAAATAATAAAGGAAATTTGAAGACCTAGAATAAGAATTCAGCCCTAAAAAGGAACCCAGATTAGTATAAATACAAGTATGGTTTAGTTTATTTGTACAATCAGGAAGTTCTCCTTTTGGAGTGTGCATTAGGCAACTGCAGTTGCAGTTGTAGCAGTTTCACTATTTCTGGTTTTTGGTTCTCTTGGAGAGTGCTCACCACTTGGGGAAGTATATTCTTAGTGACTCTAGGTGGTTTATATTTTGCACTACCTATGGAGGATTTGCACTAAGGTTGTGTGGTGCTTCCCAGTTGCTTGGTTCCAATTGCAGTTGTAATTGTTGTTACTAGTTTTCAGTTGTGCCATTTCTGTGGTGTGTTATCTTACTCTAATGATGTGCCTATCTTGTGCCAGTTCTGTGGTGATGCTCAATTTTCTACCCTTGCTAGATTTTGTCAAGAAGAAGACAAGTATTTTTTATCAGGGTTTCTTCATTGTTGGTTTTCTCTTGTGAATAGGGCTTGTTCATGGCTGTATTGGAATATTGGAAAGATTCTCTCTAAGTAAAGTTGGTTGGGCTTTTCCCTCGAGTTTGGGGTTTTCCCAAGATAAATATTTTTGTTTTATTGTGTTTGTTTATCTGTTGCTTATATATTTTAGTATATGATTATTGAATGCTAAAATAATATACAAATGCTATGGTAAATCTAATGTTAACAAAACTAATGAAAATCTAAGAAAGAGGACATGAAAATGTTGGATGCATGTTTGGAGTTGCGTGTTTGTCCCTACAAATAGTTCTATCCATAGATGATGATAGGATGGAGGCCTAACTGAATATGGTGCCAAGATAAGTGATATCATGAATCATAATCACCTAGTATTCCTTGGATTGAGTGACATATTCTTCTCCATATAGCCTAATAATTAGAGGCATTGTGTTCTTAAGTGTTTGGTGGGATAATTCCCCATTATTCAAGCATTGAATGCTTTAGGGTTGAACCACTATGTATTCAAGAGATATTGAAAGTTCAAAGGGAACCAAAACATCCATTCATTAGTGAGATATAAAACAGGATGAGGGAACTTGTAGTATATCTCAAGAGTTGAGGGTTGAAATGAAGTGATGGATTTCCTCACAGTATCCCCGATAATATCTCACTAGGAAGAAGAGGAAGTTCTCCTTGAATATCTGGTATAGGTCACCTCACTATAGGTAGTCCCAAAATCCATACCACATTGATTATCTCTAGATACAATTCCAAGAATATGCACTTATGTATCAATATTTGTTGCCTCTTCTCTATCAAGACTGAGCTCAATAATTGGGTCCTTTTGCTTCCTCAATATTTTTAATGCCATATTTGGACCTCATAACTCATCCATTTTAAAAACATGGTACATTAGTGGAGTTAGATACAAGAATCAAAATAACATGCTTATTCTAAGTAAATATTCTTCTCTTGAAATAAAAACAAGGGGGGTATGATTTTGAGAGAAGTGGTTTCATTTCTTTTGAAGTTGGGAATTTAAGGATCATTAAGCTATTTCATCCAAGTATTTCACTTATATCCATTTTTGAACTTATATATGTAACATCTCAAGTCTTGGCATAACAATAATGATAATTACGAGAAAATTGAATGGAAAATAACAACGAATGTAACTCTTGGATCATTCACTGCGTTGACTTGCCATCGTGGATAGGGTTAAAAAAAATCCATGTCTATCAATATCATGTGAGCTATATTATTTGGGTCCAATAAGAAATGTGTGTGACAAAAGGTGTATTTCCCTATCTAAGCTTAAGTAACCCTAATAAAAAAGTTTCAAAAATTTCATGGTTCTCTTGAATAAGTGATTGATAACAAGGGATCCCTTGAAAATGACTTATGTATAGCGATGGTTCACCAAGGAATAGACAAGATAAATGGGTCATAGCTCACTCAATCACTTTTCCTTGTCAAATTAAAGTCTGTGCATATGGATCGATTGAAAAGGGGATCAACCAATGCAGAGTAAGGAGCTATTTTTTTTATTTTTTATGTTGCCTTAAATTCTAGACAACTAAGGTAGTAAAAGAAACATTTCATCCAATTTCATAGCCATAGCCCATTTAACTATATATAGTTACATATACCCTAGATATGGATACCAATCCAGTAGTTGGAGACTAGGTTGATTGATTTGTTTGAGAGTAGTATCCCACTCTATAACCAATTTGAAAGTTTTCATCTCTTCCAGTTAGGGAATATGTATAAGACTCATGGCATAGGGATTTGTGTTACACCTCGAGGAAGTATTTTTTTATTCATACTGGTTGGGTTTGCAAGGGTTCGAATCCCTATATGTGCCAAATCAAATGATATTTTCAATGGGAAAAAATTCCTTTTTTCTCATTTTTAAAATGGCCACGTGGAAAAAAACAAGAGGAGAAATAAAAAGACAAATGAAACTTTGAAAGTAAAGAGAAGTAAGATTCTACTATGAGGTGCAAGGCTTACTTGGAATATATCATAGGTGGTTGTGTGCAAGTGGTTGATTGAATATATTTGATTGCAATGGGCTTGAGAGAATTTTCTCGATACTTGGTGACACAATGAATGATATCGAGCTTGAAAAAATCATGAGAAAATGGAATGAAATAAAACAAGTCTTGGTTTCTTTTTTTGTTTTATGAAAAAAATATTGACCCTTTTTGCCACCTCTTTACCTTTTTTTTTTTTAAAAGTCACTTGGGATACGTTGCATTCATAAACAAATTTGAGAAGTTGTGGTTTGTTAGTATCTTGGAAGTTTGTGGCCCTGAAATATGTCACATGAAGTAAAGATTAAGTGCTACAATATATTGCATGGAGAAAGGTTTTCTATTCACGATATGTTGAATGAAAGAAAATTCTAGGAATGCAATATGCTGCAAGAAACAATATTTTCCCTTGCAATGTATCACACATAAGAATTTTTTGAAGTTTCGATGTATCACATGGGAAATGTTTTTAAAAGTTTTGATATGTCACAAGAAATCATATTTTCTAAGTTTTCAAATGTCAAAACTTCAAATTTTTTTTTGGAGTCATGAGTTTTTGATTTTCTCCCTTTTGAAGTCCATTGTATTGGAGGCATCACAATTTTTAATTTTTTTGTTGTATCACACCAAATATGATTTTGGTTGTAATATGTGGTATGTTTGGAAACTTTCTAAAGTTGTGACATAGTGCAATCTTAAAAAAATTAAGGACTGCAATAAAATGAGTTTTCTTAATGAAAATTAAATCAAAAGATTGAAGAGCAATTTAAAACTTGATGAAATACTGAAAAAAAAGTTTAGGACTTACTCAAAGTGAATTTTTTTTTAGTCATGATATTAATCTTGAATGACTCATTTTCTAGGATTCAAATAAATAAACAAGGGTCCCAAAACTTTTTCTTCTTGTCCTGTGACAAGGACAAAAGGTATGGGGAAGTTGTTTTTGCTCAACAATTGGTGACACATTGCATGATGTTATGAATCTCTAAAACTAAGCTATTAGATAATGAAAAGTTATAAGAGGGAGAAAATTATGTTTTAAAAATAAACTTTTATTTATTTCAATGGGTTCCCTCTAATACTTGTACTCTAGATCAGTTGAATGGGATCCCACTTCAAACTTGGTAAATTCACTAGTCAAGGATGAAATACTTAGATATGGAGTTTATTTCTTGACTTGGTTCTTCCTCAAATTCTAGCATAGTGCCATAAGGTTTGTATAGGTAAGGGATGTTGGAGGTTTACTTAGGATATTTTATTCCCATTTTCTTATTGTTGTTCCACTGCCAACGAGTATCCATAGCCCTGATGGAGTCACTTTAATATCATAGGACTTTATCCATTACCAGTGAGTATTCATAACATTGATGTAGATACCTACATGCTCTACATGATCTGAAATACCTTTCCCAAGAATTTATCTTTTGATTTTATTTTGAGACAGGTGGATGGGGGATTTCAGTAACCCTTTAAAGGAATGTGGGATGATACGTGATATGAACTACATCAACCTCTATGTAAAACATCAACCATTGTTATGTGTATGGATGGAGCCTCAAATATGACTAGTAAACTACTTAGACCTAAACTTTGAGTTGTTCATGTCCATCCATTGTTCAAGTAATGTTCCACCATTGAAATGATAGCTTAGATACCAAACTTAAGGTATTGATTAAAGAAATTTTCATGAGCTAACGTTTTATCCATTTGGATTAGAGTAGAGTTGCATGTTCTGACCAACTACATTCAACGATCCTAAAGAAATCATAGCACTTGCAATGTACACTCAATCAGTTTTGAGAAGAAAATTGAAAAGTAAAATTCTCTGAAAGAAACTAACTAAGAAAAAACAATGATTAGGTAATCAAAATTCAAATCAAAAGAAAACCATGAGAATTCTAAATGAAATGAAAGAAAGAAGATAAAGTTTCAAATGAAAATTTAGAAAACAAACAATAAAGAAGATTATGTACAAGCTAACTTCCCAAAAGGTAGCTAACTAAAATACATTTTCAGAATTGGTCATTTACAAGAAGGAGGTCTACTTCTCCTTCTAAGTTTTGTAGTATATACATACCTGGGCCAAGTTTTTCAACCACTTGTTAGGGACATAGCCACAATTTTTGGAACTTAGTGTGTTTACCCCTTTCTTCACGTGGCTTGTCCCACTTTAAGATGATACCCCCCACTTTGATATATTTATCTCCTGTTGATCGCATTTCAAACCATATCTTAACCATTCATTGATGTACAAAAAAAATATTATTTTCCTTCTGTCTTTCTTCTTCCAACTTAAGAAAGGTGTCAAACCTCCTCTAGATATATGGGAAGCTCTAGCCTTGTGATGCTTGGGATAATTGGAGAGATGGAAATAATATGTTTGGAGGGAGAATGTATTCATTTTTTTATACCAATAAGTAAGGATAAGTTATTAGATAAGCCTTAGGAGTCACTTTGTTAGCTCATATAACACTTGGTAAGGCATTTTTCTAGTTCCTCTGGTGGTCAACTACAATTCTCTTTAGAATGAAAATCACGTTTTTGTTAGTTGGCTCAACTACAACATTAACTTAGGGGTAATAGTGATCTAGATTGTATCATTATATAAATTTTCATCTATATTGGTACTCTTTGGGTGGAAAAAAATAAAGAATTGGCTTGTAGGGCCCACTTTAGTGGTAGATCCTAGTTTGGAGATTTAAGGTCTAGAACCTTCCACAGCCATTTTAAGGCATCAAACGACCTTTTTTAGGGTCGAAATTTTACAAGAACATCTCCTATCCCCTTTACACTTTTCTAGACGCTGGGACCTTTCAAATGGTGCGAAAATCACCCCAATCAGATTTTGCATGTGAAATTTATGCCTCCCGTAGGTTTACCTACCTTGTTGGCCACCATGGTATCGAGTGGATTCCATATTAGCCTCCATTACAAACACATGTGGGGCTATTCACATGTGGAATTTCAAAAATGCTCTAGAAGGTCCAAACCTTATAGCTAATTAAGGGTTAAGGAATTCAAAAACCCTAACAATATATTACTATCAGGCTATATTAAACACTGGGTCACTAGAAGAAGAAGGGGCTCCATTATTTAGCATTGTACTTGTTTCATGAGCATAGCATCTAAGAGTGGTATTTGAGAGAATAACAAAGGAGGAGTAATATTTTGTAGTGGCCATTCAAGAAACAATGTCAAAATCAAATCCATAGTGAGTGCCTCTTTCTTTGTATTTGCATATTTATAATTGAATAAAAGAGAAAAGAGAATATGTCTCACCTTATAGCTGGTTTTTCTCTCATATCAGATTTCCTAGGATACATCTCATGTTCATTTTCATGGTTAGTGTGATCAATTGTCGATTTTTAAAATTTTCATATTTCAATTATTCTCATAAGGTTGAGAAATAAGCTAGCAATAATAAATTTGAAATCTAAGGAAACAAACTTGCATGATAAAATATTTTAGCATAATACAAGATCTATTATGATGAACTATTCCAATGGAATATCCACCATAATTTATATATCATATTGGTATCAGATAAGTTTAGTTTGGGGTATTTGTGGGAAGTTGTAGGATCCAAGAATTGGCTTGAGAAGGAAGTTGTAGAACCCTAGCCATGGAAGATGAGTTTAGTCATAAGAACCCTTGGGATGTAGAAAAAGAGAGATTTGTGAGGATGGAAGAGAAATTCACTGATATCTCTCCCAACATGGCCTTCCTCATTGTGTCTCCAATGAACAAGTTTGGACCTTTCAAGGAGGTTGGTGGTTCTAACTCAGAATTTGAATTGGATGAGAAACCAAGAGATAGTGAAACCCTAGAAAATGAGTAAAGAAAGAGACCAATAAAGAGAAACGAATATTGGAGATACATGCACACTTACCTAGTATATTTTTTCCTATTTTCTATATTCTATATTGTGGGTGCCACTTCGTCTCCCTTGGTCCAAGATGTTCTCCTCTAGATGATTGATAGCAGGGAAAATCCCCCTATTACTATACTGGGTTGAAGTATAGACAAAGCATTGATCTCCCTTAAAAGACAATTCTATTTATAAACTACCCCAAACAATCTGAACTTAAAAGACAAGAGAAGGAAAAAAGGGTGTATCTTAGGTCCTTTCAGCTGGTGTAGACCTCGTTCTCCTTTGTAGTTTCTTGGGCTGCTGGTCTCCTCCCAAAGATGACCTGCAAAAAATTTATCCAATAAAGCTACACGATATTATATCTCTACTTATCAATGTTAGGATTTAGATATAAATGTAAATGCATTAATCAATTAAGAAAAAAAACACAATATTTTGGACAAAAAAGAACTATTTTATTCAAATGTGAAGATTACAAAAGTTACAACCTTCTTGTTGGAAGATGCTCCACAAACCAGGTCTGGTCTCCTCTTACTTCTGCTCCAAGTGCATCATTCACAGACTACCTCTCACAATCAACTAATCTTCTTGGGAAAAGGGAAGGGATTCCATAGGGAGAAAGGGATGAAGGGGAATGCTGAGGCCAAATCTCAGAAAGGGATGCAAAGCTTGGACTAGAAGGGGAAGGTATTTTGGAAGAGTTTCTTTGTTCTCTTGCTTTATTTTGGAATGGGAACCCAATACCTCTTTTTATATGAAAAAAATGTGGTTATTCATTTTGGGGATGGGATACAATGGGTAAAATGGTTGGGAAACCCTCGATATCCCGTAAACTCCATCGAATTCATTGCAACTTTTTATTTTTTTTTTCAACTTTTGGAGGTAAACGTGGGCTGTTTATCGTGTAGCCTGCATATGTATGTGGGCTGTTGATCCGGATTATTTTCGACACGAAATGAGAGTAGAGATATAATAAAGAAATGCATAGAGATATCACAGATATTCAATAATATAACAAAAATGTATCAGAGATGAAACCATAAACACAGATATACAGTAATACGTAATTTCTATTAATGAAAGAAATGTACAGAGACTGTAAAAATACAGAGTGAAAGACTTGCTAGAATGGTGACAACTTATCTCTGAGAAGAGATGTGATGGCTACTCGCATTCACAAGAAGATGGTTACAGTGAGGCTCTGAAGGCATTTTTACAATAAACCGGAATTCCAAAAACTCTAGACATCCAAAAACCTAACCCTAGGAGATGAAGCGGCAAAATTCATGTGGGCCTTGTTTGGGTAAGTTGGTGCATCAACTTCCCGGGGTTGTAACTTTTGCATACGATCTCCATTTTAGGCGTATGATAGCTCGCTGGAAAGGTATCATCGAGGATATTCATTTTGGGAGATCAATTATTCCTTTGGCTATTATTGAGACCCTATATCTTGGAAAACCTTCATTTGGGCCCTCAAAATGGCCCCGGAAGTTAAAAATTGCTAAAAATAGTAAATTGCCAAAATTTCCAGAAAACTGTTTTGAGCCAGTTGGGAAAGGTGGGTGGCCACTAATATCCACTTGGATCAGATGTATAGTATGAAAAATGCATATGTATGTGGGAAGTAGTGTATCAGGGCGCATACATGCTCCAAAAATTTATTTTTTAAAGAGATATCCTCAACAATAATTTGGCAAATTGTGAAAGTAGAAAGACCAATGCCATGTATGCATAGGTAGGGAATTTTAGGGATACAAAAATGATAATATTATCTCATAGAAAAGGTTTCCACCCCTTATTCAATCATTACTCAATTGTATATTAGTTACACTAGTGGAGTCCAATATTTCATGGAAACCTTAGAATTATTACCAAGTGTTGCATGCACGCCTTGGAATCATCACCAATTGTTGCATGCACACCTTGGAATCATAATAAAGAGGGTGTAATTCACATGAATGAGGCTAGGAGGGAACACCACATGTGCATACATGAGTGTATCTCAACTCCACTTGTGAAAACTAGTTAAGTGTTGATTGCATAGCTGGTTAACTAGGACTAGGTGGTGGTTTACTTAGGTTTCTGTTAGTGCACGTCCACATTATCTCTAGAAGATCAACTATGGTGAGTTGTTTCCTCATGTAGATTATATCACATGTAAATTATTCCATTCGTTCATTGTGGAATGCAATTCTTTCATTCTCTCTTCATCTTTCTCTCAAAAACTTGCAATTTGTTTTGTTCTTCTTTGCATGCTAGATTCTCTGTGCAGGTTAAACACCAATTTCACAACCAAATTCTAATGCCATCATTCCTTCACAAACTATATTCACAATGGAATAAAATTTGGACATCAATTCCTATCAAGGTGAGATAAATTCTATTAATTTGAATCATTGGTTGTAATAGTTAAAACTATATTTTAGTTTCCATAATATAGATGAAGAGCAGAGGATTTTATTGTCTTGACTGAAACTAGACGACCATGCATGAAATTGGTGGGAAAGTGATGCATAGACACTTAGGATGGAGTGTGATCTAATAGTAACTGAGTGCACTACAAGGAAAACACCTTGTGGTAGAGGTTTTTGTGGGGGTTTTTAGTGTTACAAGATTTGATTTTTTTTTTCAAAAAAACCTATACTATTTGAAGAGGAGGTTTTAATGGATGTTCCATATAACTGGAAACATTTGGGCGGGTGGAGGTTGTAGTGGATATTTTTTCGGTGATTTTATTATCAAAATGCACCAATGCACTCTTAATCAACCTGCCCCAATGCGTACATATAAGACAAAAGAACCAGTGTGCTTATAATTATTATGCACCAGTTTCACCTTTTTTGTTGTATGCAAATCATCGCTGCTCTTATAATTTCTACGCACCGACTCTACATTGTTTTTGTATGAAGCACTGGTTCTTTTAAGCTTATGTACACCCTAGTGTGTTTAACATATCATGTGCCCAGGTGCTTGTATAATTAGTAAATGCCGGTGCCTGTATTACCATGTGCACCAAAGGGTAGTGAAATTTTGAATATTCGAGGTGAGATGTCGGTGCCATTATTTTTACTGAGCACCGGTGTGTGTATTATACTTACTACAACTGAGTGTACATTATATTTAGAGCCCCTGTACGTATATTAAACTTACAACACTAATGCATACATTGTATTTAGAGCCCCGATGTGTATTATAAACATGGGCACCATAAAATTTTGAAAATATAAATATTATTGTATGTTATGTCATTTGTGAAATAATGATTTTTCTAAATAGTTCACATTGGTGTGTTTTTATAATTAATGGGAACTAGTGCGTACATGACTCAAACACACCACACCATCTAGTGAGTTCATAAGAATACAATGCATTGATATGTATATATTTTAATTAATTTTTTATTTTTATAAATATTCAATTAATCATCTCAAAAGCATTTTTTTTATAATAATATTGTTTTATATTTTTGTTATTTCATTTCGATATAATTAATGCATTAATACGTTATCCAACAGATTTCATCTCTATTATTGTAACAATATAAATCATCAACATAATAACTATTCAACAATGCAATAGTTAACAACATTCTACAATGCAATAAAATAAGAAATTTGTTGTATTATATATGAATAAGAGACCCATTGTCATGCAAAATGGGAACCATAAAGGTCCATAATAATAAAATTGCAATTAGCATGTGTAATTGTTACACTTACTAGTAACATGTCCTCATGCAATTGTGACAATATATCGAGTACATTAAACAAAATCCCTAATTTTCAGAGACACATATTCCAAAACATATAAATTGCAATAACATTCAATTATATTGATTAACATTCATCACTTGAAATTTTGCAATATTGTACTTTGTTTATTTAACCTAATTTTTTCTTGATCGACTTGTTTTTTATGTTCCGCCTCTTCATCTTCCATCTACAAACATAGAAATAAAGTGTACTAAGTATATATAAATTTATATATATAGTAAAATATACATGATTGCATAAATAAATAAATAAACATATCTTACCAGCGAGTCTTTCATAAATTACAATACACATTCTTTCAAAGCCATGCTTCATTCCTTCTCTCAAAATCTCTTCTGTTGGTTACATTCCATACTTTATTTCCTACATGTTTGGTACGCCATGACAAAGCACAATCGATACAATTAATATAAAGTTTTCCTATTGGTTCATCAATTATAAAAAAAAAGAATTTAAACAACATAGCTACTTACAAATTGTGCAATTAAATCTTTATACTTCAACATATACTCACAACCCATACTTAACCCAATGTTTATCAATTCATGGGTTGGATCCTCTTTGTACATTAGCACCTATTAGAAAACATCCATGGGCAAGTGTAAATTAATTATTTAAATATAAATATCACAATAAACATGAAATATTAAGGACAAAACGTAAATACTCACAAAGTTTGTGATAAACCCTTTTATTCCTCGTCATCCTATCTTATGTGTTGAATGGGTTCTATTTTTTTTATTTTTTGCAACAAAAAAATTGAAAATTAATATTTCACTTGATAATTAAATTCAATATACATAAAATAAAAATGAATGATTACATACCTATGAGACACATTATTTTTGGGATGGATCCTCTTATGACACAATTATGCTCATTTCTTTTACCATCTCTTTCTACACTTTTTTGGACATCCCTATTGGCATGTATTAGTTTTCCCCTCGTTTGTCCCTTGGAATTTTCAAGATCTCCCTGAAAAAATAAAACCTAGGAATCATCAGATATAAAAATTACGTATTTTTTTACAAAATAAGACACTGGTGCATATAGTAACTTCATATGCATCGACATGTCAACCAAATGTATACACACCGATATATGATAATCATGCTACTCTGAAATAAAAATTGTTTTACAAATTGTTGTATTCAGTCGGTGCTTTATAAATTAATAAAAATATCGATCCATAAGTACTATTTATTACGCACCACCGACCTATGAACAAATTTAAGACATGGCCATTGCCATATAAAAAACAACATTATTTCCATTTTAATCTCAATGGTGATCTTTATAATAAAATTCACCCCAATGCTTATCTATGTCTAATGAGCACCATTGACCGATTTTTTTTTTATAAATATTATTTCTAATTTAAATTAAGCGATGATTTTGACATGAAAATACACACTGATGCTCTGACTATGTACAATGCACATTACTAACCACGAATGCATGTTTTTTTAAACTGACAAGTTTGGGATCCAATGACATGAGTGGTTGCATTACAATGGATAAGAAATTACTCATATATAAATAAACAAACCCTATATATATATATATATATATATATATATATATATATATATATATATATATATATATATATATATATATATATAT
>JASDQU010307448.1:3219-22457 GCA_032191745.1 Picea mariana | reverse complement strand
AATGTACTTTCACTATTTCATTCAGTACATGATCTATTCTTCTTCCTAGATTCCATTGAAGACTTTGACTAATATGAGTGAAATTCCTGTAGTGGCTTCCCAAGACTTTATGGCTGCACCCAGATTCTTACCTTAAAATTTTGTAGTCTTGTCTTTTGATCATCTTATGAAATATTTTTGTCATAACTTTGTTTCCCTAAGTACCTCTTCTTATATTTAACTAAATTTCAACCTTCTCACCTCTTGAGAACTAAAATTTTTTAACTCTGCAAAATGTGCAACCAACAAAACTTTGCCAGGCTATCTATTTCAACAATTTCATGAAAATATGAACCATTCTGGTTCAATAATGCATTAGAATTATTTCTTCTGATTTCCTGAAAATTGAATGCCCAGATCAATTTTCTAGGTGAATAATTATATTCTATTGTACAAGACCTTTCCAACTCCTTCTTCCATGCTCAATTATGAGTCTTGAGTAGAAAGTTATGGTTATTTGAAAATTTTCCATTAATTTCTCATGTTCACACTTCAACTTGGTGCAAAATCCGTGCTGTAATTATGAATTTTTGCACCTACTCCATTGGAGTTTTAGTAGGAGCTCAATTTTTTTTCTTCATACACATATTTTGAACAGTCTATCCAAATTTCACCTCTTTCTGGTTTCTGGGCAGCTAGTTACAGCCTGTTGAAGTTCTAGGCCAATTAGTGTTTTTGGTCTAGAATGCTACATGTACCTTCTATGCTTCCTTAAATATTTTTAACATGCCCAGAATTTTAATTCATCTCTAGGAATGTATTCTATGGTTCAATAGATTTCCATAGACTGCTCCTGCACCTCAATCTGATTACATAGCATAAAGTTATGCCCCTTCGAAGTTAGTTGGGTCTTAAAATTTACCCTCCATTATTTGTCCTATAACTTCCTCATAAAAGCTCCGTTTGAGGAATGATTTACACCATTATAAATCTCTCTTCAGGCTCTTTCATTTGAGATGAAAAGACATAGTGTACCAAGGTACACTCTGTTCTCGAAGTTTTTGAGTAGCTAAAACCACTATTTAAGGCCTCAAAAACATGTTGCAAAAATATGACTTTCAAACAGTACAAAATGTCGCAAAAACTTCACTGGTTTTCTTCTTTTGTAGACCATCCAAACGACTTTGCGTGCAAAAATTTGAAAATTTACACCCATATTTAGCCTGCACAGAAACACCATAAGGTAGCGCATTCTCCGTGCACCTTTAACCAATGTGGATCACTTCTCTATCACCCCAATAACTGGTGCACACTATTTTTGTGTCGTGCGCCAATATCCACCATGCACAATTTTGGTTCATGCACTAATACTTGTTGCGCACAATTTTTGTGTCACACGCTAATATTCCACGGGAATTTCACTCTACGCACTGCATCATACCAAATTTTAATATGCCCCCACCGCGCACCAATACTTCGCGCGCACCATTAATTAAATTGTCGCGCGGTAGCATATACCCACATTGCGTGCGCACCAACAAAATTCTTATGCGCTCTGTCAATACTGCACACACCACGTGTGCCATTATTATGTGTGCGCACACCACGTGCACCAGTATTACACATGCACCACTCAAATCACACCACGCAATGATGAATTTAGTGCACACATCCGTGCATCGCTATTTTTCGCATATTACCATTCGGCACCGTGCAATGCCAAATTTAAGTGCGTAGACCCACGCACCAATATTTTCCACGCATTACCACTTTGCACTGTACAATTTCAAATTTAAGTGCGCACACGCGCATGCCAATATTTTCTGCGCATTACCACTCTGCACAGTGCAACACCAAATTTAAGTGCATAGACCCGCATGCCAATATTTTCTGCGCATTACCACTCTGCACCATGCAATGCCAAATTTAAGTGCGCACACCCACACGCCAATATTTTCCACGCATTACCACTCTGCACCACACAATGCCAAATTTAAGCAAGTGTAGCCACACACCCTTATTTTCCACACATCACAAGTTTTTCACTGCGCATCATGCAGTTTTAGTGCACACACCTACACAAATTCGTTTTTATGCACAACAATTCCTTGTGAATTCCACTACAGAAATTGGGGCTTTTGCCAAATGTTTTTCCCAATTTTCACCATAGACATTCTGCAACTATAAAATATGTTCAATTTCACCCCAATAACACCAATTCAACCTCTGCAACAATAAATCATTGTTGCTTGACATTCCTGGAACGATTTTTTCCCAAACCCAATTCACGAATTGAGAGATTTAATCAACTAATCTTGTTCCATCTATCATGGCTTCCCTGTAACTTAAAATTTGACCAATTCTAGGTCTGAATTTGCTAGAACATATATTAAATTAGGAATATCTCACTACTTGGCCAAATTTCTCAATTTTCCCAGGAATTTAACAACAGAAATTGAGGCTTTAGCCCAATTCCACGTAGTTTCTCCTAATTTTTACCATGGATGATCTATAACTTGAAATTTGGCCACTTCAAAATCAATTATTTGTGAAATTTCACTTCAACTCAAATTGCTCAGCCCATCCAAGCTCAATGTTGAAAACTGGAGCTTTGATACCATATTGTAACATACCCAGCCACCCAGGTCGGGTCATGCCACTGGAATGTTTTCATGCTCTGATACCATATTGTAACATACTTGACCACCGAGGTTGGGTCATGCCATTGAAACTATTTCATTCTCTAATACCATATTGTAACATCCCCAACATCCAACTGGGTTATGCCACATACCATTTTCTAACTGTATACAAATAAAAATATATGCACACAAAAAATCTTGTGGAACTTTATATATATAAAAATTAAATCAGACAAATACATTTTGCAATTGGACAGATTCATATAGAATGATAATTAAAATATACATGTAACACACACATGTATAACCCATAAAAATAAACGCATACATAATATTGCAACATGTAATTTAACACACAATTGACACTTATCTTGGTAAAAATATCACCAACTACATGTAGACCTTCCATGAACCTCCCAGCCTTAGACCACGCTTCTCATCACTCTCAGCAGCGGGTCACCCTTGAGCTAGGACTAAACTCCACTCAGGTAAAGGGACCCCTAACTAGGATGATGTATCTCAGACAACATGAAATACTCCCTCACAGGTGCCGACTCAAACTAATAGTCTATAGTCCCTCATTCTCCACATGCCTGTCCCACCTCAGGAAGTGTTCCCCTTCTCTGCTCAACAGTCCTTCAACTTTCCCAATTCCCTTCCAGGGCCTCAACAACAGACCAGACAAGAAGTATCATAGCCTTGTAGCTACAATTTGGCACCTTCGAGAAATCAATTCCCAACAATTCTCTCACCCAGAGAGAAATTTCTCACGGGCCTGACAACCCGCCTCTTTAGTCCATCTCCCAAGCTAACTAGGTGTAGATAGAGGTACAGGTATGAATACAGGTACAAGTATACGTACATGTACAAATACAGGTACAAGAAGGTACGGAGGAAAACTAAATGAGTGAGTGAATGAGGATGGAATGAATGAATGAATTCCAAATGAACTAAGTACAAACTATATGTATGCATGTTCCCAACTTGACACTTGTCATGTTGAGATATACTTTGGTCCACTTGTCCCCACCTTTAGAACTTAGGATAAAATAATTATCCATACTTTATACTTTAAAGAATATTAATATAATTTTATTTTTTGGCTTAATCTCCCTAGCTTAGCCATTTTCCTTAACGTTTAGCCCCTCCACTTTCCCTAACTAGTGGATTTTAGTCCCCCATACTCTTTTATTATGGTCGGTCTACATACAACGATGTATTATATTAATGATATGAGTATTTACAAAAATAGGCTCACTAGTCTTTAACATCTAGGATCTCCACCCTAATTCAACACATAAGCCTCTTAGCTTATAACAAATGGGTCACCAACCTATAAAACACATCATATACACAAAAGGTTCTTTGACCTCAAAATCGCACACACTTAAGTTTGTTGCACGCGGTATCCTGGAATGTGCACACTTCATTATTTTAGCGCGTAGTACATGTGTGCACTATACCATGAAAGGTGCATGCCAAAATGATATAAAACAACCCACCACCTTAAGTACATTTTTACAATTACATTTACAATTTGGGGTTCAAATTAGGGGTATTACAATTATTGTATTTTTTTTTTGGATCTTGTTCCAGGGAGGTCACAAGTGATAGCTCTAAGAAGGAGCTACGGTGATGATTGTTCCCATTCTTGTTTTATTATTGTTCTTATTATAAGAATATTATTATTGTCTGTTGTTTTCCCTTGTTCCGGGCAGGTCACAGGTGATAGCTTTGAGAGGGAGATATAATGATGGTTACAAAAGGCCACATATTATATGGTTTCTATATAATACATGGAGAAAACTATCCAAACAAAGAGATGTGTACATGACCATACACATCCCTATAATGAAGGAGAAGATGATGAAGTCAGAACCTTCTGAAAAGAAGGGTACTTTTGAAGGATACAGAGTATCTCATATGGAGATATATTGTAAGGAACATAAGGCTTTGAAGGTGACTATATAGATCCCTCTAGTTTAGTTTATCACTCTTAAAATCATTGGGAAGTGTCAATAGATCCAGAAGGGCCTACCCAGAATTGTTGCAGTGACCATGAGGAGACCAGCATGGTCCCATGATACTTTGCAGGATGCAAAGGGGATACAGATATATGGAATTAATGAACCATATCACGAGGAGGATAAAATGAATCCACTAGTGGTGAGGCAGACGACCCCACCAAGTACCAGCTCAGAAGGATCTAGAGTTCAAAGGGCGTCAACCCTCAAGATCCAATAGGGAGGAGTAGCCTCCCCAAGACAATTCATAGGAGATTAGACTTCATAGGAGGTCAACACATGCAGAGGGAGAATATGGCTTCGAAGATTATATATACTTAGAGGGAGTCAATCTTCAGAGGGATTACACAGACTCAGAGTGAGCCTAATCTCAAAGAGAGTCAATGGCTTATAGACTTTCATTCAAAAAGTATTCCTCCTTAGACTCAGATGGGAGAGAGAGATGTATTCCAGGAATGACATGCATGTGCCATGAGTTAAGGAGGATAGATCAAAATATTCAAAGGCTTCGAGGAGATATGAGAGCTCCTGGGAGGATTCCCTTGTTTTAGTGACAAAGGAGGAATCTAGTCAGAAGGATTGGGATATAGATTTTGCCTCATTTCTTGAGATATAAAGAGACCACACAAGTTTTCCAACTATGTGGCACTGATGAGGAAGATCATTGATTCAAAACCTTCCACTTTTGAGGAAGATGCTAAGAAACAAGTATGGAAGGATGCCATAATAGAAGAGTACCAGTACATCATGAATAATGATGTGTGGGAAGTGGTTCTAAGACTAGAAGGGAATTCAGTGGTGACTTCCAAGTGGATCTACAAGATCAAGCATGCTGCAGATGGCAACATAGAGATGTACAAAATTAGATTTGTGGCCAGAGGATTCTCCCATCAAGAGGGGGAATATTATGACGAGATACTTTCTCTAGTATCCAGAAGAAGAGTACATAGAAAAGACACAATATACATGAGAAGGAGTCTCATGATTGCATATTGAAGAAAGATTTGTACAGGCTTAAGCAAACACCCAAAGAAGGATATGCCAGACAATTATTTTGATGAGCTTGGGGATGGTTTCCCCTTGATATTGGTTGACCTATTTCTTACAGGGGATGATATTCTCACAGATGGGTGTAAGAGGGAACTCACTTTAGAGTTTGAAATGAAGGATTTGGATTTGATGGGATTAGAGGTGTGACAAAGATGTGATTTTCCTTCGCTAAGGAAAATATACAGTTGATATCCTACAGATATTCGGGATGATGGACTACAAGTCCATGGCCACACCTATGATGAAAAATTTGAATCTCTTGAGTGATTCATATTCATATTTGGTGGATCCCACGATGTACAAACAATTGATTGGATCCTTGATGTACCTAGTTAATGCCAGGTCAGACACATGTTTTGCAGTAAACACTTTGAGTCAGTACATAGTTGGGCCTAGACATGTGCATTGGATAGTGACAAAGTATGTGTTTATGTACCTGCATGGTAAGGTTGGATATGGACTTAGATATGTCTTAGATGGAGATGTGAAGCTGCAGGGTTATATAGACTCTGACTGGGTAGGGAGTGTAGTGGACCCGAAAAGCACATCCAGATGCTACTTTAGTTTGGGATCATACATGATCTCATGGTTAAGTAGGAATAAGACATCAATGGCACTAAGTACAACAGAGGCAAAGCATATTGCAACCAGTGTTGCAAGCCATGAAGCAGGGTGGCTTCAGAAGTTGCTTGCAGGGTTATTTGATCTATAGTTGGAAGCAACTTTGATATATTGTGATAGTCAAAGTTGCATGAAGCTTTAAGATAATCCTATATTTCATGACAAGTCAAAACATATAGAGATAAAATACCACTACATATGAGACACAATGCGAAGAGGAGTTGTGGAGCTTTGGTACATATCCATATATGAGTATATAACAAACATTCTCACCAAGCCTCTATCTAGAGTGAAGTATGAGTACATCAGAGACAATCTTGGTGTGATGCAGAATGCCCACCCTCATTGAGAGGGAGGTGTGATATTTCTCCTTTAGTTGGCTAACCCCTCTGGCCAAGGGTTTCCTAGATCAATCATGTGAGGTGACTGAGGGATTAATGTACAATTGGGTACAAGTATTTCCTACACCATACGAGGTGGCTAGGTGTGAATAAGACTACTCGGAGAGGAGAAACATCACAACGTAGTCATGAGACTTTGGAAGTAGTTATGTGCTACTAGACAACATGTTAGTATATGTGCACTACTTGTGGATTGCTATGTAGTCGTCAGACTATGGTGGTGAATGTGTATCACTGGACAATAGTTGTGTAATACTATATTGGTGGTTGTGTACCATTGGAGGTGATTGTGTATAATTGGAAAGCAGTTGTGTATTACTATAGCATTGGTTGTGTACCAGTGACGGTGATTGCGTATCATTGGACAATAGTTGTGTACTACTATGGCGGTGGTTGTGTACCCCTCAAAGTGATTTTGTATCACTGGACATTAGTTGTGTACTACTATAGTGGTGGTTGTGTAACACTGGCGGTGGTTGTGTACCATTGGATAGTAGTTGTGTACTACTATGCAGTAGTTGTATACTACTATGACTTGACAACAATTGTGTACTATTGGATGGAATTGTATTAGTTGTGTGCTACTAGATAATTGCCATGTAGTTTTGGAGACTACTAGACTTCTTGGAAGTATCCGTGTTCTACTAATTGATTGCAACATATTCATAGAGACTATGGTGAATGATTCGAGCTACCGATGGCATGGTAGTAGCTATGTGCTACTAGTTTATTGCAGAGTAGTCAATGGATTACTGGATGAAGACATCGTGGAAAGATACCTTCCTAGATAATATGGATTATTTATGTTTTGGTAGCTGCGGGAGGTATTTTCCTCCTAGATAACTTTTCTTAGAGAAGAAGATTCCAAGAAGTCAAAGGAATACCATTGAACAATTGAAGAACACCTCGAAAAAGAATAAAGTGAAATAGAATACCACAAAATAAGAGTTGGCCCACATGAAATAATAATAAAGTGGAAATATAATTTCCAGGAAGAGAAGCCGGCCCACAAAAATAATAAAGTAAATTTGAAGACCTAGAATAAGAAGTCAGCCCTAAAAAGGAACCCAGATTAGTATAAATACAAGTCTGGTTTAGTTTATTTGTACAATTAGGAAGTTCTCCTTTTGGAGTGTGCATTAGGCAACTGCAGCTGCAGTTGTAGTAGTTTCACTATTTCTGGTTTTTGGTTCTCTTGGAGAGTGCTCACCACTTGGGGAAGTATATTCTTAGTGACTCTTGGTGGTTTATATTTTGCACTACCTATGGAGGATTTGCACTAAGGTTGTGTGGTGCTTCCCAGTTTCTTCATGCCAATTGTAGTTGTAATTATTGTTACTAGTTGTCAGTTGTGCCAGTTCTGTGGTGTGTTATCTTGCTCTAGTGATGTGCCTATCTTGCGCTAGTTCTGTGGTGATGCTCAATTTTCTACCCTTGCTAGATTTTGTCAAGAAGAAGACAAGCATTTGTTATCAGGGTTTCTTCATTGTTGGTTTTCTCTTGTGAATAGAGCTTGTTCATGGTTGTATTGGAATATTGGAAAGATTCTCTCTAAGTAAAGTTGGTTGGGCTTTGCCCCCGAGTTTGGGGTTTTCCCAAGATAAATATTTTTGTTTTATTGTGTTTCTTTATCTGTTGCTTATATATTTCAGTATATGATTATTGAATGCTAAAATAATATACAAATGCTATGGTAAATCTAATGTTAACAAAACTAATGAAAATATAAGAAAGAGGACATGAAAATGTTGGATGCATGTCTGGAGTTGCGTGTTTGTCCCTACAGATAGTTCTATTCATAGACGATGATAGGATGGAGGCCTAACTGAATATGGTTCCAAGATAAGTGATAGCATGAATCATATTCACCTAGTATTCCTTGGATTGAGTGACATATTCTTCTCCATATGTCCTAATAATTAGAGGCATTGTGTTCTTAAGTGTTTGGTGGGATAATTCCCCATTATTCAAGCATTGAATGCTTTAGGGTTGAACCACTATGTATTCAAGAGATCTTGAAAGTTCAAAGGGAACTAGAACATCCATTCCTTAGTGAGATCTAAAACATGATGAGGGAACTTGTAGCATATCTCAAGAGTTGAGGGTTGAAATGAAGTGATGGATTTCCCGACAGAATCCCCGATAATATCTCACTAGGGAGAAGAGGAAGTTCTCCTTGAATATCTGGTATAGGTCACCTCACTTATAGGTAGTCCCAAAATCCATACCACATTGATTATCTCTAGATACAATTCCAAGAATATGCACTTATGTATCAATATTTGTTGCCTCTTCTCTATCAAGACTGAGCTCAATAACTGGGTCCTTTTGCTTCCTCGATATTTTTAATTCCATATTTGGACCTCATAACTCATCCATTTTAAAAACATGGTACATTAGTGGAGTTAGATACAAGAATCAAAATAAGATGCTTATTCTAAGTAAATATTCTTCTCTTGAAATAAAAACAAGGGGGGTATGATTTTGAGAGAAGTGGTTTCATTTCTTTTGAAGTTGGGAATTTAAGGATCATTAAGGTATTTCATCCAAGTATTTCACTTATATCCATTTTTGAACTTATATATGTAACATCTCAAGTCTTGGCATAACGATAATGATAATTACGAGAAAATTGAATGGAAAATAACAATGAATGTAACTCTTGGATCATTTACTGCGTTGAATTACCATCGTGGATAGGGTGAAAAAAAATCCATGTCTATCAATATCATGTGAGCTATATTAGTTGGGTCCAATAAGAAATGTGTGTGACAAAAGGTGTATTTCCCTATCTAAGCTTAAGTAACCCTAATAAAAAAGTTTCAAAAATTTCATGGTTCTCTTGAATAAGTAATTGATAACATGGGATCCCTTGAAAATGACTTATGTATTGCGATGGTTCACCAAGGAATAGACAAGATAAATGGGTCATAACTCACTCAATCACTTTTCCTTGTCAAATTAAAGTCTGTGCATATGGATCGATTGAAAAGGGGATCAACCAGTGCAGAGTAAGGAGCTATTTATCTTTTTATTTTTTATGTTGCCTTAAATTCTAGACAACTAAGGTAGTAAAAGAAACATTTCATCCAATTTCATAGCCATAGCCCATTTAACTATATATAGCTACATATACCCTAGATATGGATACCAATCCAGTTGTTGGAGACCAGGTTGACTGATTTGTTTGAGAGTAGTATCCCACTCTATAATCAATTTGAAAGTTTTCATCTCTTCCATTTAGGGAATATGTATAAGACTCATGGCATAGGAATTTGTGTTACGCCCCGAGGAAGTATTTTTTTATTCATACTGGTTGGGCTTGCAAGGGTTCGAATCCCTATATGTGCCAAATCAAATGATATTTTCAATGGGAAAAATTTCCTTTTTTCTCATTTTTAAAATGGCCACGTGGAAAAAAAACAAGAGGAGAAATAAAAAGACAAATGAAACTTTGAAAGTAAAGAGAAGTAAGATTCTACTATGAGGTGCAAGGCTTACTTGGAATATATCATAGGTGGCTGTGTGCAAGTGGTTGATTGAATATATTTGATTGCAATGGGCTTGAGAGAATTTTCTCGATACTTGGTGACACAATGGATGATATCGAGCTCAAAAAAATCATGAGAAAATGGAATGAAATAAAACAAGTCTTGGTTTCTTTTTTTGTTTTATGAAAAAAATATTGACCCTTTTTGCCACCTCTTTACCTTTTTTTTTTAAAAGTCACTTGGGATACATTGCATTCATAAACAAATTTGAGAAGTTGTGGTTTGTTAGTATCTTGGAAGTTTGTGGCCCTGCAATATGTCACATGAAGTAAAGATTAAGTGCTACAATATATTGCACGGAGAAAGGTTTTCTATTCACGATATGTTGAATGAAAGAAAATTATAGGAATGCAATATGCTGCGAGAGACAATATTTTCCCTTGCAATGTATCACACATAAGATTTTTTTTGAAGTTGCGATGTATCACATGGGAAATGTTTTTAAAAGTTTTGATATGTCACAATAAATCATATTTTCTAAGTTTTCAAATGTCAAAACTTCAAATTTTTTTTTGGAGTCATGAGTTTTTGACTTTCTCCCTTTTGAAGTCCATTGTATTGGAGGCATCACAATTTTTAAATTTTTTGTTGTATCACACCAAATATGATTTTGGTTGTAATATGTGGTATGTTTGGAAACTTTCTAAAGTTGTGACATAGTGTAATCTTAAAAAAATTAAGGACTGCAATAAAATGAGTTTTCTTAATGAAAATTAAATCAAAAGATTGAAGAGCAATTTAAAACTTGATGAAATACTGAAAAAAAGTTTAGGACTTACTCAAAGTGATTTTTTTTTAGCCATGATATTAATCTTGAATGACTCATTTTCTAGGATTCAAATAAATAAACAAGGGTCCCAAAACTTTTTCTTCTTGTCCTGTGACAAGGACAAAAGGTATGGGGAAGTTGTTTTTTCTCAACAATTGGTGAAACATTGCATGATGTTATGAATCTCTAAAACTAAGCTATTAGTTAATGAAAAGTTATAAGAGGGAAAAAATTATCTTTTAAGAATAATCTTTTATTTATTCCAATGGGTTCCCTCTAATACTTGTACTCTAGATTAGTTGAATGGGAGCCCACTTCAAGCTTGGTAAATTCACTAGTCAAGGATGAAATACTTAGATATGGAGTTTATTTCTTGACTTGGTTCTTCCTCAAATTCTAGCATAGTGCCATAAGGTTTGTATAGGTAAGGGATGTTGGAGGTTTACTTAGGATATTTTATTCCCATTCTCTTATTGTTGTTCCACTGCCAACGAGTATCCATAGCCCTGATGGAGTCACCTTAGTATCATAGGACTTTCTCCATTACCAGTGAGTATTCATAACATTGATGTAGATACCTACATGCTCCACATGATCTGAAATACCTTTCCCAAGCATTTATCTTTTGATTTTATTTTGAGAGAGGTGGATGGGGGATTTCAGTAACCCTTTAAAGGAATGTGGGATGATACATGATATGAACTACATCAACCTCTATGTAAAACATCAGCCATTGTAATGTGTATGGATGGAGCCTCAAAGATGACTAGTAAACTACTTAGACCTAAACTTTGAGCTGTTCATGTCCATCCATTGTTCAAGTAATGTTCCACCATTGAGATGATAGCTTAGATACCAAACTTAAGGTATTGATTAAATAAATTTTCATGAGCCAATGTTTTATCCATTTGTATTAGAGTAGAGTTGCATGTTCTGACCAACTACATTCAACGATCCTAAAGAAATCATAGCACTTGCAATGTACACTCAATTGGTTTTGAGAAGAAAATTGAAAAGTAAAATTCTCTGAAAGAAACTAACTAAGAAAAAACAATGATTAGGTAATCAAAATTCAAATCAAAAGAAAACCATGAGAATTCTAAATGAAATGAAAGAAAGAAGATAAAGTTTCAAATGAAAATTTAGAAAACAAACAATAAAGAAGATTATGTACAAGCTAACTTCCCAAAAGGTAGCTAACTAAAATACATTTTCAGAATTGGTCATTTACAAGAAGGAGGTCTACTTCTCCTTCTAAGTTTTGTAGTATATACATACCTAGGCCAAGTTTTTCAACCACTTGTTAGGGACATAGCCACAATTTTTGGAACTTAGTGTGTTTACCCCTTTCTTCATGTGGCTTGTCCCACTTTAAGATGATACCCCCAACTTTGATATATTTATCTCCTGTTGATCACATTTCAAACCATTTCTTAACCATTCATTGATGTACAGAAAAAATATTCTTTTCCTTATGTCTTTCTTCTTCCAACTTAAGAAAGGTATCAAACCTCCTCTAGATATATGGGAAGCTCTAACCTTGTGATGATTGGGATAATTGGAGAGATGGAAAAATATATTTGGAGGGAGAATGGATTCATTTTCGTATACCAAGAAGTAAGGATAAGTTCTTAGATAAGCCTTAGGAGTCACTTTGTTAGCTCATATAGCACTTGGTAAGGCATTTTGCTAGTTCCTCTGGTGGTCAACTACAATTCTCTTTAGAATGCAAATCGCGTTTTTTGTTAGTTAGCTCAACTACAAAATTAACTTAGGGGTAATAGTGATCTAGATTGTATCATTATATAAATTTTCATCTATATTGGTACTCTTTGGGTGGAAAAAATTAAAGAGTTGGATTGTAGGGCCCACTTTAGTGGTAGATCCTAGTTTGGAGATTTAGGGTCTGGAACCTTCCAGATCCATTTTAAGGCATCAAACGACCTTTTTTAGGGTCGAAATTTTACAAGAACATCTCCTATCCCCTTTACACTTTTCTACACACTGGGACCTTTCAAATGGTGCGAAAATCACCCCAATTAGATTTTGCATGTGAAATTTATGCCTCCCGTAGGTTTACCTACCTTGTTGACCACCATGGTATCGAGTGGATTCCATATTATCCTCCATTACAAACACATGTGGGGCTATTCACATGCGGAATTTCAAAAATGTTCTAGAAGGTCCAAACCTTATAACTAATGAAGGGTTAAGGCATTCAAAAACCCTAACAATATATTACTATCAGGCTATATTAAACATTGGGTCGCTAGAAGAAGAAGGGGCTCCATTATTTAGCATTGTACTTGTTCCATGAGTAGAGCATCTAGGAGTGGTATTTGAGAGAATAACAAAGGAGGAGTGATATTTTGTAGTGGCCATTCAAGCAACAATGTCAAAATCAAATCCATAGTGAGTGCCTTTTTCTTTGTATTTGCATATTTATAATTGAATAAAAGAGAGAAGAGAATATGTCTCACCTTCTAGCTGGGTTTTCTCTCATATCGGGTTTCCTAGGATACATCTTATGCTCATTTTCGTGGTTAGTGTGATCAATTGTCGATTTTTAAAATTTTCATATTTCAATTATTCTCATAAGGTTGAGTAATAAGCTAGCAATAATAAATTTGAAATCTAAGGAAACAAACTTGCATGATAAAATATTTTAGCATAATACAAGATCTATTATGATGAACTATTCCAATGGAATATCCACCATAATTTATAGATCATATTGGTATCAGATAAGTTTAGTTTGGGGTATTTGTGGGAAGTTACAGGATCCAAGAATTGGCTTAAGAAGGAAGTTGTAGAACCCTAGCCATGGAAGATGAGTTTAGTCATAAGAACCCTTGGGATGTAGAAAAAGAGAGATTTGTGAGGATGGAAGAGAAATTCACTGATATCTCTCCCAACATGGCCTTCCTCATGGTGGATCCAATGAACAAGTTTGGACCTTTCGAGGAGGTTGGTGGTTTTAACACAGAATTTGAATTGGATGAGAAACCAAGAGATAGTGAAACCCTAGAAAATGAGTAAAGAAAGAGACCAATAAAGAGAAACGAATATTGGAGATACATGCACACTTACCTAGTATATTTTTTCCTATGTTCTATATTCTATATTGAGGGTGCCACTTGGTCTCCCTTGGTCCAAGATATTCTCCCCTAGATGATTGATAGCGGGGAAAATCCCCCTATTATTATACTGGGTCGAAGTATAGACAAAGCATTGATCTCCCTTAAAAGACAGTTCTATTTATAAACTACCCCAAACAATCTAAACTTAAAAGATAAGAGAAGGAAAAAAGGGTGTACCTTAGGTCCTTTCGGTTGGGGTAGACCTCCTTCTTCTTTGTAGTTTCTTGGGTTACTGTTCTCCTCCCAAAGATGACCTGGAAAAAAATTTATCCAACAAAGCTACATGATATTATATCTCTACTTATAAATGTTAGGGTTTAGATATAAATGTAAATGCATTAATCAATTAAGAAAAAAAATACAATATTTTGGACAAAAAAGAACTATTTTATTTAGAGGTGAAGATTACAAAAGTTACAACCTTCTTATTGGAAGATGCTCCGCAAACTAGGTCTGGTCTCCTCTTACTACTGCTCCAAGTGCATTATTCACAGACTACCTCATAATCAACTGATCTCCTTGGGAAAAGGGAAGGGATTGCATAGGGAGAAAGGGATGAAGGGGAATGTTGAGGCCAAATATCAGAAAGGGATGCAAAAATTGGGCTAGAAGGGGAAGGTATTTTGGAAGAGTTTCTTTGTTCTCTTGCTTTATTTTGGAATGGGAACCCAAGACCTCTTTTTATATGAAAACAATGTGGTTATTCATTTTGGGGATGGGATACAATGGGTAAAATGGTTGGGAAACCCTCGATATCCCATAAACTCCATCAAATTCATTGCAACTTTTTATTTTTTTGCAAATTTTGGAGGTAAACATGGGTTGTTTAGCATGTAGCCTGCATATGTATGTGGGCTATTGATTCGGATTATTTTCGGCATGAAATGAGAGCGGAGATATAATAAAGAAATGCACAAAGATTTCATAGATATTCAATAATATAACATAAATGTATCAGAGATGCAACCATAAACAAAGATATACAGTAATACATGATTTCTATTAATGAAATAAATGTACAGAGACTAAAAAAATACAGAGTGAAAGACTCGCTAGAATGGTGGCAGCTTATCTCTGAGAAGAGATGTGACGACTACTCGCATTTGCAAGAAGATGGTTACAATGAGGCTATGAAGGAATTTTTACAATAAACCAGAATTCCAAAAACCCTAGACATCCAAAAACCTAACCCTAGGAGATGAAGTGCCAAAAGTCATGTGGGCCCCATTTGGGTAAGTTGGTGCATCAACTTCCCGGGGTTGTAACTTTTGCATACGATCTCCATTTTAGGTGTATGATAGCTCGTTGGAAAGGTATCGTAGAGGAGATTAATTTGGGGGGATCAATCATGCCTTTGGATATCATTGAGACCCTTGATATTGGAAAACCTTCATTTGGGCCCTCAAAATGGCCTGAGAAGTTAAAAACTGCTAAAAATAATAAATTGCCAAAATTTCCAGAAAACTATTTTGAGCCAGTCGGAAAAGGTGGGTGGCCACTAATATCCACCTGGATCTATTGTCTAGTATGAAAAATGCATATGTACGTGGGAAGTAGTGCAGCAGGGCGCGTACATGCTCTAAAAAATTATTTTTTAAAGAGATATCCTCAACAATAATTTGGTAAATTGTGCAAGTAGAAAGGCCAATGCCATGTATGAATTGGTAGGGAATTTTAGGGCTATAACAATGATAATATTATCCCATAGACAAGGTTTCCACCCCTTATTCAATCATTACTCAATTGTATATTAGTTACACTAGTGGAGTCCAATATTGCATGGAAACCTTAGAATTCTTACCAAGTGTTGCATGCACACCTTGGAATCATCACCAATTGTTGCATGCACACCTTGGAATCATAATGAAGAGGTTGTAATTCACATGAATGAGTCTAGGAGGGAACACCACATGTGCATACATGAGTGTATCTCAACTCCACTTGTGAAAACTAGTTAAGTGTTGATTGCATGGCTGGTTAACTAGGACTAGGTGGTGGTTGACTCAGGTTTATGTTAGTGCATGTCCACATTATATCTAGAAGATCAACTATGGTGAGTTGGTTCCTCATGTAGAGTATATCACATGTAAATTATTCCATTCGTTCATTGTGGAATGCAATTCTTTCATTCTCTCTTCATCTTTCTCTCAAAAACTTGCAATTTGTTTTGTTCCTCTTTGCATGCTAGATTCTCTATGCAGGTTAAACACCAATTTCACAACCAAATTCTAATGCCATCATTCCTTCACAAACTCTATTCACAATGGAATAAAATTTGGACATCAATTCCTATCAAGGTGAGATAAATGCTATTAATTTGAATCATTGGTTGTAATAGTTAAAACTATATTTTAGTTTCCATAATATAGATGAAGAGCAGAGGATTTTATTTTCCTGACCGAAACTAGAGGGCCATGCATGAACTTGGTGGGAAAGTGATGCATAGACACTTAGTATGGAGTGTGATATAATAGTAACTGAGTGCACTACAAGGAAAACACCTTGTGACAGAGGTTTTTGCAGAGGTTTTTAGTGTTACAAGATTTGAATTTTTTTTCAAAAAAACCTATACTATTTGAAGAGGAGGTTTTAATGGATGTTCCATATAACTGGAAACATTTGGGCGGGTGGAGGTTGTAGTGGATATTTTTTCGGTGATTTTATTATCAAAATGCATTGATGCACTCTTAATCAACCTGCCCCAATGCGTACATATAAGACAAAAGAACCAGTGTGCTTATAATTATTATGCACCAATTTCACCTTTTTTGTTGTATGCAAATCATCGTTGCTCTTATAATTTCTACGCACCGACTCTACATTGTTTTTGTATGAATCACTGGTTCTTTTCAACTTATGTACACCCTAGTGTGTTTAACATATCATGTGCTCGGGTGCTTGTATAATTAGTACGTGCCGGTGCCTGTATTACCATGTGCACTGAAGGGTAGTGAAATTTTGAATATTCGAGGTGAGATGTCGGTGCCATTATTTTTACTGAGCACTGGTGTGTGTATTATACTTACTACAACTGAGTGTACATTATATTTAGATCCCCTGTACATATATTAAACTTACAACACTAATGCATACATTGTATTTAGAGCCCCGATGTGTATTATAAACATGGGCACCATAGAATTTTGAAAATATAAATATTATTGTACGTTATGTCATTTACAAAATAATGATTTTTCTCAATAGTTCACACTGGTGTGTTTTTATAATTAATGGGAACTAGTGCGTACATGACTCCTCAAACACACCACACCATCTAGTGAGTTTATAAGAATACAATGCACTGATATGTATATATTTTAATTAATTTTTTTTTTTTTAATAAATTTTCAATTAATCATCTCAAAAGCATTTTTTTTTTATAATATTGTTTTATATTTTTGTTATTTCATTTCGATATAATTATTGCATTAATATGTTATCCAACGGATTTCATCTCTGTTATTTGTAACAATATAAATCATCACCATAATAACTATTCAACAATGCAACAGTTAACAACATTCTACAATGCAATAAAATAAGAAATTTGTTGTATTATATATGAATAAGAGACCCATTGTCATGCAAAATGGGAAACATAAAGGTCCATAATAATAAAATTGCAATCAACATGTAATTGTTACACTTACTAGTAACATGTCCTCATGCAATTGTGACAATATATCAAGTACATTAAACAAAATCCCCAATTTTCAGAGACACATATTCCAAAACATATAAATTGCAATAACATTCAATTATATTGATTGACATTCATCACTTGAACTTTTGCAATATTGTACTTTGTTTATTTAACCTAATGTTTTCTTGATGACTTGTTTTTTATGTTCCGCCTCTTCATCTTCTATCTACAAACATAGAAATAAAGTGTACTAAGTATATATAAATTTATACAGATAGTAAAATATACATGATTGCATAAATAAAAAAAAAAACATACCTTACCAGCGAGTCTTTCATAAATTACAATACACATTCTTTCAAAGCCATGCTTAATTCCTTCTCTCAAAATCTCTTCTGTTGGTTACATTCCATACTTTGTTTCCTACATGTTTAGTACGCAATGACAAAGCACAATCGATACAATTAATATAAAGTTTTCCTATTGGTTCATTAATTATATAAAAAAGAGGAATTTAAACAACATAACTACTTACAAATTGTGCAATTAAACCTTTATACTTCAACATATACTCACAACCCATACTTAGCCCAATGTTTATCAATTCATGGGTTGGCTCCTCTTTGTACATTAGCACCTATTAGAAAACATCCATGGGCAAGTGTAAATTAATTATTTAAATATAAATATCACAATGAACATGAAATATTAAGTAAGGGCGAAACGTAAATACTCACAAAGTTTGTGATAAACCCTTTTATTCTTCGTCATCCTATCTTATGTGTTGAATGGGTTCTATTTTTTTTCTTTTATGCAACAAAAAATTGAAAATTAATACTTCACATGATAATTAAATTCAATATACATAAAATAAAAATGAATGATTACACACCTATGAGACACATTATTTTTGGGATGGCTCCTCTTATGACACAATTATGCTCATTTCTTTTACCATCTCCTTCTACACTTTTTTGGACATTCCTATTGGCATGCATTGGTTTTCCCCTCGTTTGTCCCTTGGAATTTTAAAGATCTCCCTGAAAAAATAAAACCTAGGAATCATCATATATAAAAATTACGTATTTTTTTACAAAATAAGACACTGGTGCGTATAGTAACTTCATATGCATCGACATGTCAACCAAATGTATACACACCGATATATGATAATCATGCTACTTTGAAATAAAAAATGTTTTACAAATTGTTGTATTTAGTTGGTGCTTTATAAATTAATAAAAGCATCGACCCCTAAGTACTATTTATTACGCACCACCGACCTATGAACAAATTTAAGACATGGCCATTGCCATATAAAAAACAACATTATTTCCATTTTAATCTCAACGGTGATCTTTATAATAAAATTCACCCCAATGCTTATCTATGTCTAATGCGCACCACTGACTGATTTT
>JASDQU010307447.1:91622-103973 GCA_032191745.1 Picea mariana | reverse complement strand
CATATTGCTTTTTTACTTGCATGAGTGGCTATGATGTATTCAACTTCTGTAGTTGAAAGTGCCACTACAACCTATCTTTTGCTCATCCAACTGATTGCTCCTCCAAACAGGTTAAACACATACCCACTTGTATATCTCATACAATCCAGATCTATAGCCCCGTTTGCATCCACAAATCCATGTGTGTCCAACACTTTGTCCAATACTAGTCTTCCTTGGTAGCACAATCCATAACTAGAAGTGCCACACAAATGCCTGAAAACCCTTTTTATTGCTGTCCAATGCTCCTTCCGTAGTTTTGACATATACCTGCTCAAAACTCCCATTACATGTGCAATGTATGGTTGAGTACATACCATTGCATACATCAAAATGCCAACTTCACTCGCATATGGAACATGAGAGATGTCCTCCTCCTCCTCTTCCTGTGTCTTGGGACACTGATCCACATATAACTTTACACCAACAGGAATAGGGACCTTGATAGGTTTACATTCCATCATGTTAAACCTCTGCAATATTGTCTCGAAACATTTTCTCTGATTTAACTAGAGTTTCCTCTTTTTCCTATCTCTTTTAATTTCCATGCCCAAAATGAAATTTGAAGCACCGAGATCCTTCATGTCAAATTTACAAGACAACTGAGTTTTCATATCCTGGATAATCTCCTTGTTGTTTCCTATCAACAACATGTCATCCACATACAAGACCAAATAAATCAAATGATCACTACTTAATTTAAAATACACACAATGATCCTCTTTGCTTCTTGTGAAGCCAAGTCCCAACATATAAGTATCAAATTTTTGATACCACATCCTTGGTGATTGTTTTAAACCATACAAGGACTTTTTCAGCTTGCATACCAACTCCTTCTTTCCCTTCATAGCAAATCCTTCTGGATACTTCATATAGATTTCTTCTTCCAAATCTCCATGTAGGAATGCTGTCTTCACATCCATCTATTCTACTTCAAAATCAAGTTCAAAAACAACAAATAACATAAATATTATAGAAGTTAAATTGGCAACAAGAGAAAAATATCACCAAAATTAATTCCCTCAACCTAGGAATAACCATTTGCTACTAACCGAGATTTGTGTTTCTCCACTTTGCCTTCTACAGTCAACTTCTTTTTAAATACCCATTTTCTACAAATAGGATTTCTTCCAGTCGACAACTCCACTAGATCCCAAGCCTCATTCTTATCCAAGGATGCCATTTCTTCATCCATGACCTTTTTCTAGAGATTACCATCCTCTGAATCCACTACCTCCCTAACAGTTCTAGGATCATCATCAGTAATAGACAAAGCAAAATTTGAACATAAATCAGATGGAGTATACCTTTTCACTAGCCTTCTTTCTTGAACTGATATCCTCAATACTGGAGTATGAGGACCTTCTTCTTCGGATTCATGTTCTTCTGTAGAGTCTGATTCATCATCTTTTAAGTCAAACTCTATTTTCTATGGTTCTTCCTTACTTGGTAGGAATTCCTATTTAACAACATCCTTCATTTATCTAAATACAAAATCTTGGCTATACACAACCTTGTTAGTTTATGGGTTCCAAAGCTTATAACCTCTGAGACCATCTTTATACTCAATAAAGATACACTTTTCATCCTTCTTATCTAGCTTACTCTTGTTTTCCTTTGGAACATGAACATAGGCCTCACAACCAAATACCTTGAGATGTGTGAGAGAAGGTTTCTTTCCAGTCTGTACCTCTTGTGGAGTCTTGTTATCCAGTGCTGACGAGGGTGATCTGTTGACTAGGTAACATGCAATACCCACTACCTCTGCCCAAAATTCTTGCCCTAACCCGACACCAATGAGAATGCACCTCTCTTTTTACATCAACGTCCTATTCATCCTTTTTGAAACTCCATTCTACTGAGGTGTATATGAAGTAGTCTTCTGCCTTGCTATACCACACTTCTTATATAATTCTTCAAATTCATTCTTGCATAACTCTTTGCCATTATTTGTCCTCAACACCTTAATTATTTTCTCTATTTGATTCTCAACAAGAGCCTTAAACTCTTTAAACCTATCAAAGACTTCATATTTCTTCATGTGGAAATATATCCAAGGATTCCTCAAGAAGTCATCTATAAATGCGACATAGTACACATATTTTCCCAATGATGGAACCGACATAGGTCCAAACACATCACTGTGAACTAGCTGTAAAATTCCTTCTCCCCTCATTGCACCAGAGGGGAATCTTACCCAATTCTTCTTCCCATATACACAATGTTCACAGAAATCAAAATCCATAGAGAAGTTAGACATACCTTCAACCATACCTTTACCATGTAGTAGTCGAAGACCCTTCTTTCCGATATGCCCCCCAATCTTTGATGCCACATCATCACCTTTTCTCTAGATACTATATGATTTCTTTCTTCTTCAACTCCAATATCAAGAACAATGGAACTATTACACCGATCACTAATAGTGCTTCCTTGCAACTTATACAGAGTTCCAAACCAAACTCTCTTCAACAACACCATTTCTCCCCGAACCATCCCACGAGTTTCCTTTTCAAATATTGTTTTTACCCCTACATCATCCATTTTGATTACATAAGTCAAATTTCTGGCCAATCCTGGGATGTGAAGAACACCAGGTAGTGTTCTAATCCTTCCATATATGAGCCTCAACTTGACTTTTCATCGACCTATGATTCTGGTTGTCGAGTCATCACCTAGGAAAACATTACCTGCATCATACCTTTCATATTTACATAACCACTACTTATGGGAAGTCATATGAAAGGATGCACTTGAGTCAACCAACCATGCCTCATGATCTGCATGTGTGATTGAATAAGCCAAGTACACATCCCCTCCTTCTTCCTTCCAGGTATTTTCTTCTGTAGAAGGAGATTGTTTAGATCCCTTCTTTTTTTCAACTTTGGATCTACACTACTTCTTGTTGTGCCCTTCTTTTCCACATCTCCAACATACATTTACAAACTTTCCGGGAGACTTAGATCTTCCCTTAGACTTAGAAATCCCACTTGAGGACTTAGATATATTTCTTTCCTGGGAGTGTCGTCTTGAAAATAATGCATTTTTTCTCTGTCCTTCCATCTCATCTCCTCCGACAACAAGGATGAGACCATTTCATCAAACTTCAGGGAAGTTGTATTACTACCTATGGCCATAACCAGACTATCCCACTAGTATGATAAAGAGAACAATAAACTTATACACTTATCTTCATATGAAATTTTAATCTCAATAGATACTAACTGACTTACCACAATATTGAAGGCGTTCAAATTCTCTACCACCGAGTCTCCATCTCTCATCCTCAGGTTATACAACTTATTTCTCAAGAACAATTTATTTACTAAGGACTTGGACTGATACAACTTCCCCAACTTATCCCATAAATATTTGGTTGTAGCTTCCTTTGACACATTCAATAATACAAAATCTGAGAGGCAAAGTTGGATTATGCTCTTCACCTTCCGATCCAAMTTTTTCYAGTCATYCGTTGAAGTTCYTGTAGGTGCAGTACTTGGATCCACCACAATCCACTGATCTCTATCCACCAATAGATATTCCATCTCGAGCTTCCACAACTCAAAAAATTTCCCATTAAACTTCTCGATCTCCATTTTCGAACTRCTCRCCATTTCTTTTCACCTGAAAAATCAATACCAYAGATCTCACACTGTAACAAGGCTTATGACAGTCCTGAGCCAAACCCTTGACCACAMATGCGTCCCCCTAAAGCCAACAAAGCTYTGATACCAAATGTAGATTTTAACCTTATACAATATTTTACTGCAAACAAATTTTCAATAAAAGAATAGAAAATATACAATGGAAAATACACACATTACACAAATATTTTTCCCTTARAAACCCAAACTCGGAATGATATTATTAATAATCAAACTTGTTACAGGTTGGGTCATAAAAATAGTTTAGTTCAGTCCYAATGGTAAGAATATGATATTMAAAAASAATGAACAGTCTCAACAAACTTGACAACCAAAAGAGACTTAGAATAAACTTCCAAAGGAAATATAAGTCCCATAGCACATAAATCAATCCCACCTAAGATATACAATATTCTTCCTTAGCAAACTTGATCCTGTAGTGAATATCTCAGTCCAAGAAATAATGGAGTCGGTTCTAGCCAAACAAGTCACCCTCAACAGTGATAAACTTACCCCTTTTAGACAAAAAACTATGCAACAACCAAGTAATCATCCCCATCATAAAATCGACCCCAATCAATCAAGAGATTCACCCCCCTTGACAAGTAACTCGACCCTCAACATTGAACTTCTCCCAACAATAAAGATAAATTTGACCAGCAATGAGATCTCATCCCTCTGATTAGGAAACTAGTCCATAAATGAAGAAATCAACCCAAATTTGAAGGAGTCTATCCCAACACACAAAATCTTCCCAACAAAGAAAGATTCAGCCTACCACAAAGGAAAAAGACCCCTATAATACTTAGCTTGATCCAACAAGGAGGTGATTCACCCAACAATGATAAACTTGACCCCCTTTGACAAGAAAATCCCCCCCCAACACAAGAAACACAACCACAAACTAGCTCGACCTTCTCAAGACAAAATCAACCTCTACAATGAAAAATCAACGACCAAATAACGAAATACTTAGCCATATTGAAGCACAATGAAGAGATCTGAATGGTCTCTCCTCTATAATCAGATAGGGTGGATAATATCACTACCGAACCCAATCTCCATCTTAGGGTTTATATCCAAAACCCTACAAAATACTAGCTCTAAGAGCTCCAAGACAAAAAGGCAAATAATCAAATGAACAATGCATAATGGACAAGGGGTGCACCCTCCTCCTCTTATAATTCTTCATTCACCCTTCCTTGACCCTTTTAACTTAAAATATCAACATGAACTTTCTAATGTTTAATTGACTATTAGTCATAATGTCACTTTATAATCCTTTTTCCCTTTTCCCTAATGTCACTTTATAACCCTTTTCCCTTTTCCCTAATGTCACTTTAGAAATATAACATTTTAGGCCTAAGTGACATCAAATAACCATCTTGACCCCCTTTTCTTTGTTGTCTATAGCCTACGGGAGTCTGCAAGGCTACTACATCATCCACCTGGAGTGATCACTTGGAAAGGGACATCACAATTCTCCCTTCCCAAGATTGATTTCCCTCAAGCAACCACAAACCAAGATGCTGCAAAATTGGCTCACTCTCCCACGTGGAATCCCCTAGTGGCCAATCTCCCACATGATATGGTACTCCCTGGTCAATCTGCTCCTCAATATCCTCTCTTAGATATTGGAAACCTCCTTGGTAGTTAGTATCATCCATCCCCTCTCATCTAGTGGTGGTAACTAGGTGGAAGTGGTAACTCATGGCCCCAATGCCTTCTCGAGGCATGATACATAGAGAATACTATGAATCCGTCTACCCTATGGCAACTCCAACTCATAAGATACCTCTCCAATTCTTCATATCACCTTGTAGGGACCATAGAGTCACGATCTCATCCTCTCAGTGCCATCTCTCCTAAATGGGAATGGTCTATGTGGCTACACCTTTAGGAAAACCAAGTCCCCAATATCGAAGCTGTGCTCCACCCTGTCCTGTCCACTTACATCCTCTACTGAATCTGGGTGGTCTGCAAACTATCATGTGTGGTGTCGCAACAATGTCACCTAAATGGAACCACTACATCTATGACCTCACATAGTCATGCCGATATATATTAACTCATTGGTTCACCATCTTTTCCTGACCATCCATCCGAGGGTAGAAACTAGTACTAGAATTAAAACCTGTGCCTGCAAATTTGAACAACTCCTGCCAACATGACCTAAGAAACCTCATGTCCTGATCAATGAAAATGACTCTGGGATGCTCATGAACTCTAAAAATATCCCTAAGAGATAGCTCTGTCACCCATGCTGCCCCATACTTTCAATAAATCACCAGGAAGCACATGAACTCTGATAATTGGTCAATCCCTACACACATATAATCTGTGCTCTGCACCCTCGATAAACCTATGATAAAATCTAACAACATTCCCTCTCACCTTGGCCCTAAAATGGGAAAATATTGCATCAACCCTGCTGGATGAGTGTGCCTCGACCTGCTTTGATGACAAGCCATACACTCCCCCATATGTCCCAACAAAAAATCTGCAAATTCCCTGCATGTGAACCTCTCTCAGGTATGCCTATAGGTGGTAAAGTCAACAGGGTCCCAAACTAACCTGTAAGATGTGATGCAACCTCTTCCCACAATGATGATCTGCAATTTGCTAACATAAGAATCCACCTAAATGCCCCTGACAAGCCAAGAAATTCTAAGTTGTAGAATCTTGATCGACTCCTCAGAAGACCGCTCCCCCAAGAAACCAATTATATGCACCCGAGGAGTAAACTACGGAAAGAGAAGATTGGCCATCTCATCTGTATCAGTTGTTGAGTTGTCAAACATTGTAATCCAAAATTCCTAAGCTAATATCTGTGAGGAAACATCATGCTAACACTGTACCCCTCTGATCATAAACTTTTGATCAACATACTCAGAGTTTTCTCTCCTCTCTTGGACCCCTAATATGAAATACCTGAAAGGAATGAACTCACTATTTTGGATCATGTCTTGCCAAGGCATCTCAATGAATTCAAAATCTTCCAACCCACATATATAATCGATCTTGAGTATCGCGAGGGAAAATCTACCTTGCCATATAGAAAAATATCAACAAATCCTCTCACAACATCCCAAAAATAACACAGACCAATCATTGACACAACCATGCCGATCATCCTCATCATCTGAAGCAGTCTATCACTCTAATGAATTCCAGGATCCCACCACCAAATTGGAAGTCCACCACTACCAATGCCTGTTGAAATATCTGTGAATCAATCCAATAGAGTCTGAATCTCCTCCTATGAAATCTACACACTGATCAAATGGTCCAAATGAAAGACCTCTATCATGGCCACAATACCCCCTATCGCATCCAACTCACTCTAGTGATCTTCTCCTGTCCTAATGTATACCATGAGGGCATAAAATAACAACAATAGATGCCTCTTCCACTGCTTGCAAGACTGGAAAGTGACTAGTTCGTTGGTCAACCCCAAGGGTGTGACCAAGAACTCATAATGAAGTCAAGAAGCAGACTTGTGAGTATCATGCTATTTATCCCTCATCTGATGATATCCCAGATGAAGATCGATTATCAAGGGACATACTACTCTCTGAATTTCACCCATCCCCTCACCAATCCTGGGTAAACCTAAATCAATAGTATGCTCAAGGTCTCTGTTAGGAGGTCTCCCTGAAGTAAATTCTCTAAAATTCCATTGTACACCACCGTGTGCCAGTGTATACCCTTGTATATTGCTGCATACCACTATATCCTCTTGTACCATATGATATCTTGTATGCGCTACTGTATCTGACACTCTACTCATGTCAACTAAACCTGTATCCCAGAGTGTGTCCATATCTGTCATATACCTGTCCACCCAATCCATGGATGCATATACTTCCTTGTTAGATGGTCCACAAGGAACGTGCTCAGTTATCTCCTCCGTAGCTAAGCCTTGAGCTTTTAATGGGATCTCTAAAAGAAATGAATCATGATCTTCATCATGAAAAACATGAGCATAATCAAAACCCTATGAGTCATGACTCTCCTCAAGTACCTGCAACTCTGAATGCTCCTCATACGGGATAGTCACAAGAGGATCCTCCCTCAAACCATGAGTGCCACTCATGCCCTATTGTGTCACAACTACTAAAGATGATTGAGTTTTTACTGTAAGTTATGAAGAGCGTGCTAAACTTAAATGGTAACAAAGCTTCTCAACCTCCCTTTCCTTGTCTTCAACAAACTTGAGATCAAGATCCCTATCCATGAACAACTGCAAGTAATTTAATTTCATTTTTTCTAGTGCTTCTTTGATTATCTGTAATTGCGCACTAGTGACTCCACTTGCAACTCCTTTTAGATTTCAAATATGCTAGACTTTGCAACTCTTCATTAAATAAAAATCCACTTGAATTATTATTCTATAAACTAGAAATAGCCTTCTCACTCCCCTTAAGTATATTATCCCTCTTTTTTGATCTATCAATATACCAATAGGTCACTTTTTTCTTGAGATCTTTCAATATGTTTGCAAACTGTCTATTGGCCAAAAGACCCATACTAGCTCCATGTGATTTCCACTCTTTTCTAACTAATTCATTGAAATTTTCCTCCACTAACCAAATCGGATTAAACTTGAAAGAAGTTGAGGGTTTCTTGTCCACCTTCTCAACTTGTATAAATATGGGGTTATAATCAGATCCACCACCAGAGTCTACCCAATATATATACTTGTCAACTTTGTGTAGTAATTCCTCTACAACCAAAAGTCAATCCAATCTTTTGGAAACACTAGCCCTCTTAGATCTCTTATAATTCCAGGTAGGTTTCATAACAATTGGTTCTACATCCACTAGTCCAACCATTCCCAACTCACTAGGAGAATAATCTTGCAACAAATCCACCCTTGCAAAAGTTCCCCAAACCTCCTCCCAACTAAGAGTAAAATTCAAGTCACAAACAATAATGATGTTTTTGTCCTTTATAATAGACAGTGAGAAAAAGTGATCTTAGGATATTAGCTTGTGGGAATATGGCCCATACATGTTCACCAAAGAGTCTTGTAATTACAAGCTCCGAACCATGAAATCTTTGCACAAACCTAAAGGCATAATGAATTTGTTAGTTAAAGTTAAGTAAGACCTGGATGCCATGAGAAGACCCTATTAACCCCCAGTTGTACTTGTGCAATTGAAGGGTTAGAATTCAATGGGATTCCATCACAATGGTTCCATTTTAGGTGCATCTAGACATTGACATTGATCAAAGATCATTCCAGAGTTACATTCATCAGATGCCAATAAATTGTTATTTTTAGCATTTTTTTTTTGGTATTTGGAGATCTAGGAGTATTGATACCTCGTTAAAACCATTATAATGTAATAGAAAGATTCCTACTCAAGTCTAGAAATCCAATACATATTACATTTAATTTATTAAATCAAACTTTATACAATGCAATTCAACATTGTACTTAACAAAACACCATATGAAAAACTAAAAAACATTGTACTTAACAAAACACCATATGAAAAACTAAAGCAATAAGTAAAGATAAAGTTACAAAAACAATAGTGAAGAACATGTCATTGTAAGATATAGCTTAAATATGACCATTGAACACCACTGTTATATATATATATATATATATATATATATATATATATATATATATATATATATAATGTTGCAATTAACATAAAAGGAGATAAAGAAGAAGGAAGCAACCAAATCTAGCAGNACTGTTATATATATATATATATATATATATATATATATATATATATATATATATATATATAATGTTGCAATTAACATAAAAGGAGATAAAGAAGAAGGAAGCAACCAAATCTAGCAGTAGTTTGTATAAGTGGTGAAATGAGTGAAAATATGAAATTAAATTATTGAATTCTTTTTCAATACCATCATATTTGCTCATAGATTTGCTTGTTGATTTGCATGGATTTATATCACAACCATATAAACACTAGTTTCCCTCATGCATATTCTCACCCCACCCTCTTGGGTCAAGTATATGCATGTGTGTGCCCCTATATACGCCCTAATATAAATTAGGTTCAAGCTTTTTTCTTCCCCCTAGCCACTATTAAAAATTGTTGGTTAAGACACATGAGATAGGCTTTGAAATGATATTTTGGTGAGCCTCATTTTTCCATTAACAATTTCTCTATTTGTTGTAGCATATGCTTTGATGAAATATTACATAACATTTTGAGGAAGTAATCACTATTTCATTAAATTTGGATTAAAAAGGTAGAATCTAGACTAAGAAACTGTGAATTTGAATTCTGAAAGTGTCAATATCAACCTTTTCTAAAGTGTGAAATTTGGTTCTAAGAGTGACAATATTGAAGAGATGCAATAAAATAAAAACAAGAAACAATAGTGATTGTATTCTAGAGTTGTATTTTATAAGAAATATTTAATGTAGCATCACTCAAATAAACTCTCATTAATAAGTACCACTCCCACTCTCAACATTATGCTTCATGTGTTCTTGTTATGCCTTAATAGTTGCAATTCCCTTCTCATTTATTTTTATTTTCTCTCATGTCCATCCTACCCTTGGTGACCATGCCCATATGATGGTATTAACATCAATGAACATAATTTTCTTCCAAACCAACAACCCATTTTTGTTTTTTACTTAAATAGTTTTTATACAATTCTTTGTTAACCTTTGATGTTCCAGATGGCTTCCACCATTGAACCTTTACTTTTAAAGGCTCAATAGTAGCATCTGGATCTCGATAAACACTTCCATTTTCCATATTCAACCATATGGCACAATCTTGCTTTCATGATTGTACTATGAACATTTTTTCCTCTATAACCTCATCATTTGGAGAGAATGGATATCTAGGCTTGTTGCATAGAGGTCCAACATAGAAATCCTCAATTATGGGGATAATTTCCCTCAAGAACACTTCCATAACTTCATGCGAAGACTTTAAAGGAGCATTATTTTTATTTCATGCACTATGGATGGCCAAAAATTTATTTTTGAGGCTCAATTCTCTGAAAGAGAGTGTCCGAAGCTTTATATATGGTCTCCCAATAAATTATCTTTGGATGATAATATTGTTCCCCTTTATTATCAATCCATTTCTTCCATAATGAAATATATGTTTCTCATCCCTTTTCTATTTCATCCATATCATAAGGTTTCCTTATTGGAAACCCTATGTTAAACATAGCTAAGTAAGGTAAGAAGGGGAATTACGTTCGATAGGGATATAAGAATTCACTACCCACTACCTCTATTCATCATTGGAATTTTCATCCATGAGTTGACTCATCCCTATTGTAGCAAGGCCCCATAGATGATGGGATACTACATCTTTAGGTATTTAGTTGTTATTAAGGATCCATAAATGGTAGGCCCATGGCAACTCGTCTGATTTACCAAGACAGATCTGCATTGCAAAATAAGAAATGTGAAAGTCTCTGCAATTACTCTTGACCCAAAATCAAGCTTCTCCAATGTGAATTCATTACCATGAAGAAATGGATTTTTGCAAATCCAGTTTCACTGCTCGGTTTAATTGGTTGTGGTGTCGAGGCCAATGCCCAATTACATTGTAGGAAAACTATATTCTACATCAAATGTTCAAAGCCAACAATTTATAACCACCCATTTGGCCATTCATTACATTTAGTCAAAGAAATAAACAAGATTCCCGATGCTTTGTTCTTACCATTTCCATTTCCATTTCAATCATATCATCACTAACTACATTTTCTCATTCAATGGAGTGTAGGTACAACCGAACATGTACCTATCAGACCTATCATCCTCGAGTGAGGGAATTTCTAGAGGGAGGGGGGAAAGTGTTACGATGTCCAACACATCTAACATATCAAGGTCAACTAGAGGTTAAAAGGTCAGAAGAAAATTCCGTAGGCACATGGAATTATTTCTTGCTGAAGGAGGTTCATGTTCATATGACGGTGAGAGCATAGGTGACATCGAGGTTCCTTTGAGGTACAAACATCTACTAAGACCATGGTTACCCAATGAACTTCCTCAGTTAGAAACTGAATTTTGTGTTAATGAGAGGATTTACCACATTGCTCCATCATCCATACATGGTCTGGGCCTATTATCCATGGATGGCATAAAGGTGAAAGATAGAGGACTTGTTGAGTTGATGGAGTATGTTGGACCATGCTACAACTATGGATATTGGTTGAGGATGGTCTGATATATGCCAAGTATGCGAAGATATGTAGTCACTGCAAATTACATATAACTAAAAGAAAACGATCACAATAAAGGAGCGATGATGTATATTGATAGAAGGCCAAAGGTGTCAGAAAATATTACAGATCTTATTAATAGTACAAGACTAGGGACAACAAGAAATCAACCCAATTGCATATTTGAGGGGCGTGAAGGAAACCAAATATTCGTATGTGTAGTGGAAACATTAGTTGCATGGGAAGAGTTGTTGATCGATTACGATTTGAATCGAATCGATGGAAGCAATGCTATTATGGGGGCAAACAAGTTCTACCAGTATACCAAACCTATAATTAATGTTTTCCTTTTTATATCTGAAACATACATTTTAATATCTCATGCTTTTAATATTATTTTCTTATAACATTCTAAATTGTCATGCATCTTATAACATGACAGGGTGATCGTGGGAAGGCACCGAATATCTCGGAGTAG
>JASDQU010307446.1:74570-86338 GCA_032191745.1 Picea mariana | reverse complement strand
GATGATAGGTTGTGCTAAAGTTCAAATTGGTCCCAAATCCTTTGAATAATCCTTTCCAAAAATTTGATGTAAATTTTGGATCTCTGTCCGAAACAATTGTCTTGGGTATACCATGTAGTTGAGCAATTTCTCTCATATAAATATCAGCAATGTTGGTTTCCATGTGAGTGAGATTTACTAGAATAAAGTGGGCAGCTTTAGTAAGCTTATCCACCACCACCATGATGGAATCATGTTGTTTGGTTGTTCTGAGAAGCTTGGTGATGAAATCCATTGTTACAACTTCTCATTTCCACTCAGGAATGGGTAATGGTTGTAGCAGACCAGTTGAGTGTCTATGCTCAGCCTTGACTTTTTTACATTCCAAACACTTGGCAATAAAATCAGCAACCTCTTTCTTCATACATGGTGAATGATATTGTCTCTTGACAGCTGCAATAGTTTCTTAGTAACCTGGGTGTCCAGCATAAGGTACATTATGCATTTATTTTAAAATTAGATTTTTCAATTCCTGAGAATTTGGCACATAAATTCTACCCTTGTACATGATAATTTCATCCTTTCCTAGCTTATATTCTTCACTTTTCTTCTGCAAATTACCTTGCTGAAATTTTTCCTTTACCTCCATGTATTTTTTATCTGATTTTGCAACCTCTAAAATTATGTCCTTCAAAAATTATTGATACATGATAATGGTTGTAGCATGCATCTCATGCACCCTCCTTCTGAGTGCATTTGCCACCTTTTTCTCTTTACCTTTTATATGCTTAATATCAAAGTAATATTCGCTGAGAAATTCCAACCATCTACTTTGCCTGGCACTTAAAGTTGGTTGTCCAAATAAATATTTTATACCACTATGGTTTGTCCTTAATTCAAATATTTTCCCTGTGAGGTAGTGCCTCCACATCTTCAAGGCATGTACTACAATTGCCAATCCTAAATCAAGAGTAGCATAGTGTCGTTCATGCTCCTTTAATTTCCTTAATTCATAGCATACCACATTCCCATTCTAACTAAGAACTTTACCAAGTCCTTCTTTACATGCATCAGTGTAGACAATGAAATATTCATTTGGATCAACAATATTTAATATTGGAGCACTTGTTAGAAATTGCTTCAAGTGTTGGAAACTCCTTTCACAATATGATGTCCACTCAAACTTCACACAATTATTTTGCAAGTGATTAGGTGTGCAATCTTTGAGAATCATTCAATAAATATTCTATACTAACCTACAAATCCTATGAATGATCTCACCTCAGAGACATTCCTTGGTGTTGGTAACCCCTCAACAGCCTTTATCTTTTCTGGGTCCACTGATATTCCTTCCTCTGAAATGATATGGCCCAAATAATGAATGTTCTTATGTTAGAATGAGCACTTTCTCCATTTGGCATACAACTAATGCTCCCTCAATACCTGTAATACCATCCTCAAGTGATGCTCATGCTCTTCCTCAAACTTAGAATATATAAGAATGTCATCCAGGAAAACAATAACAAACTCATCTAAGTAATCCCTAAAAATACCATTCATTAAACACATGAAGACAACTAGTGCATTTGATAACCCAAATGGCACCACTATGAACTCATAACGACCATACCTTATTCTGAAGGCATTCTTGTTGATGTCTTCTTCTTTAATTCTTACCTGATGATAGCCTGACCTAAGATCAATCTTGGAGAATATCTTAGCATCTTTCAGTTGAATAAAGAGGTTGTCTATCCTTGGAAAAGGATACGTGTTCTTCACAGTTACCTTGTTCAATTGTCTAAAGTCAATGTAAAACCTCAAGGTATCGTCCTTCTTTTTCACAAACAACATTGGGGCACCCCAAGGTGACAAACTTTGGTGTATATACCCCTTCTTCAAGAGCTCCTCAAGTTGCATTTGCAATTCCTTTAGTTCTGGCATCAGATTAATGGAGAAATCAATATATCTATTGGGTGGCAATCTCGGTATTTCTTTAAATATATATTCGAACTTCTTTAGGACTGGATAATCTTCAATACTTGGTAGCTTATCTTTAGGTTCCTCTTCCATATGTGATGCAATTGTTTGACACCCTTTCTTGAAACTTTTCTTCGGCTGTAAGGATGAAACTTCTCTGATGGTTATTACCCTGGGAATTCCTTGAATTGTCCTCAAGTTTCCTTCCTCGTCCAAGAAAGTTAAGGCCTTATTATAACAATCTAGAATAGCGTGGTGCTTGTCTAATCAATCCATACCCATGAGGAAATAATATAAGCCCAAAGGTATGATATCCAAATCTGCTCTTGTGCCCATTCCATTCATGTCCATTGAACATGCCTTAACCATCTCATTAATTTTCCTTTTAGGTCATGTAGCTAGTTGCACTAACCAAGGTTTTCCAAGCTTGCTTCTTGGCAATTGAAATCTTTCCACCATATTAGGATATAGATAACTATGACTAGATCCTAAATCAATTAAAATAGAAATGGGTTGGTTGTTGATCTTACCCTCCACTTCAATCATATGTGACTAAAACTCAGCTTGCTTGTTATCCAGAGATGCATAGATCCTTGGTACACTTCTTCCCATGTCCTCCATTATTTTAGCTTGTTGTACATTGTAATCAATCTTCACTTTTTCACCTCTATGATGGAAATCTCTCAACCCATGATCTCCTCCACAACCCCAACATTGAGTAGGTGGTTTCCTTGGTCTTTTCCCTATTGCCTCTGTCATTCTAGGTTCTTTAGAGGTTGGTTATCCCTCGGAATTATTTAAGAAGAATGGTGTCTTGATCCCCTTCCTCTATGTTGATCTTAAAAGAATTTATCCCTCCTTATAGTTTCCTCTAGTGTCTTGGGATCATCATATTGTATCTTATCATTGATAAAAGATGGCAGCCCACTCAGGTACCTCTGAATCTTAACTTTTTCATCTTTGATGAAAGAAACATATTTCAGCAGCTCTAAAAACCTTCTTTCATACTCATCTATGGTCATACTCCCAAGCTTGAGTTCAAAGAACTACTTAATTTTCTTATCATAGTATCGTTTGGTCAAGTATTTCTTTTTTAAATACCTCTTCAATTCCCTCCAAGTAACCTTCTTGTCATCAATGTGTTGCACCTACACAAATTGGTCCCACCACATTGATGATTTTCCTTTGAGTTGATAGATGGAAATTCTTCCTTCTACTTGTTGTTGAAATTACTAGGACAACTGAGGGGGGGGTGAATCAGTTGTTACTCTACTTAAACAATATATGACTATTCAAACTTTTAATCTCTTCCAAATGACCATCAATATTATACAAGATATGAACAACATAAATAATGAACATCGGTCACACATAAGATATACACAGAGACAAATTTTCATGAGGAAACCCATAAAGGGAGAAAACCTCTTCTTCTTTGAATGATAGGTAGTCTTTTAAGTTTTGTACATCATCTATATTTGAGCACCAACTCAATATGAGGATACTACCTCTATTTTACAAGCTCCAACTTGTTGAAATCACCAACTCTCTTGTTTCTCTAGCACCCACTAGAAGGAAGAACCAACTCCCTGAGTATTCCAGCACCGACTGGATGAAAGCACCTACTTCCACTTATACAAGCACCAACTTGTAAATAGAAAACTCTGTGTTTTCCCGAGCACCACCTTCCACCATGTTTTCTAGCCACAACTAGATGGAAGAAACAACTTCCAATATTCAAGCACCAACTTGAATGTCAGAGGACCACAGTCCTCCCTTTCACCACCCTACCTTCCTGATTATAAATAAATGAATGAATAACCAACAGTACAGATATATCAATTCTTACCACTTCTACTCTGTTCTCCAATTCTTCTCTGCTTCATTATTCTTCTGCTCTGTTTATCTTTTGTTTATCATTTCTGAGTTTCATCTCACACTGTGCATTCTGCGATTTTCCTTTCTCCTAGTTTACTTCATTTTTCAGTCAGAACAGCTAGCACCACACAATCACTACATATTTCTTTTATATCCACCCCAACCTCTTCAGCTACACCTCGAATATCCTAGAGAAAAAATGCCTCAGCAACTGAATCGCCAACCGTTCAAGAATCATGATTCAGTTCAGTTAACTGAATTGTAACTGAACAGTTAACTGTGAGGTGGAATAGTAGCCCTTCGATCAGATTCCCAATTTACCAGCACCATTGGATTACTTCTGCAGGGTCTCGCATTTATCCCATGTGCCCACTAGCTGTGCCACAGGCTAATCAGAAGGTGATTTCGCATTTTGGATATCTTGTGGTGAGGCTTCTCAACTTTCCATGTCGCGATCTCCGAAAATAGGGCTTAGTAATTAGTACCTTCCCTTTTCGTGACCACCGCAATGACCACCGTCTACACCAACAGACGCTATGCAATTTTGTGTTTCGCGAATTTTGTTGCGAGTGACTCTGACTCTTCCAACTCCCGATCACGAAATGGAGCCTTGCAACTTTTAAGCTCCTTCCTTCACGTGCCCACGACTATGACCAAGAGATTATTCATAAAGTGCTTTCGTAACTCGCGATTTCGAGAATCCTGTGATGAGGAGTCTTGACTCTCCATGTCGCGATCACCGAAATTCCGAAATGGAGCTTAGCATTGCTAGTTTCTTCCCCTCACGTGACCACCGATGGTAACCATAGGCTACACCAAAAGGCGTTTCGCAATTGTTTCATGAGTCTTCTTGACTCCTCCAACTTTTGATATCCGAAACTCCGAAATGGAGCCAAATAAACGGTCCACGCCCTCCCTTGATCAACGACTCGGATTGAATCGTAATTTCGCATTTTGTGATTTCAAAGGATAGAGTTCCTCCTTCCTTTGACTTTCTAATCAGTGAAAAGATGACCTCTCGGCACATGTAGTCTGCATCCAATGATCAAGATTGTTTATCATGATTTCGTATATCGCAAGTTTGAGGGGTTAAAGCACCTCCTCCTTTTGGATTTCCTGATCTGCAAAATTCTGAAACAATGCCTTTGTCATGCCCTGATCTTTCGCCATGTGTCCTTATTGGATCAATGATCCTCCTACTTTTGGGACTTTGTAATCTTACTTCATATTGTACTTAAATATTGTTCTCCTTCTTCTGGATCCGAGGATGGTCGATCTTCATGCCCAAATCTAACGCCTGAGATCTGTTCTCGTCTTTTGCGCGCTCCTCCTGTCTTAATTCAGATCTGACGGCCATCGGGAATTCAGGATGGGTGATCCAATGATCAATGTTTCTCCTCCTCTTGAGATTACGCTTCTAATATTTCCGTGCCATCATTGTTGTGCTTTTGGTTTTGCCACTTTCTCTTGTTCGTCATCGTCGGGCTGAGCTTTCCATCAATGACAAACAAATACTCTTCCTTCTGTCCGTAAGAAATATGCCAACAATCTTCCCCTTTGGCATTGATGGCAACCTTAAAGAACCTGAACACTACTCTACCTGGACATCCAACCACACCATTATAGCATCCTTACCATTACACTTTTTCCCCCTTTGACATCAATTTCAAAGAAGAAACATGCTCCCCCTGAGCTGTTGCAGTACATACTCCCCCTATCAACTATGAGCAGTTTAGAAATACAACAGGTATTCAATAAGTACTCCCCCTAAACAGGTGAACATACTAGACGAAAGGAGTTATAACCCCCAACTTATGATGAAGATATCAAAAGGGGTCGCTGCTAACGGTTTAGTAAAGATATCATCTATTTGTTCTATGGAAGAAATATAATTCAGCTGAACAATTATGTTTGTAACTTTTTCTCTGAGAAAATGGTATTTTATTGGGATGTGCTTAGTCTTGGAATGAAGAACAGGATTCTTAGAGACACTAATGGCACTAGTGTTATCACAGTGAATTATAATCAGATCAGTATAATTTACCTTCAAATCTGCAAGAGTTTGGATCATCCACAAAATATGAGTGCAATAAGTAGCAGCAGCAATGTACTCTGCCTCTGTAGTTGATAGGGAAATATATCTTTGCTTCTTACTAATCCATGCTACCAACAAGTCACCTAGGAAGAATGCACCTCCACTGGTGCTCTTTCTCTCATCCACACAATTTGCCCAATCAGCATCTGAAAAAGTAGTTAACTGAATATTCTGATTTCTAGGATACCACAAACCATAGGTCATTGTGCCCTTCAGGTATTTGAATATCCTTTTTACAGCTACTAAATGAATTTGTTTAGGAGTAGACTGATAACGACCTACCATTCCAACAGCTTGCATTATATCGGGACGGGATGTTGTGATGTACAGAAGACTGCCTATCATTGATCGATATGTCCTTTGATCAACATCACGTGAAATATCATCTTTACTGAGCTTGCAACCAACCACCATAGGTGTACTAACAAGAGAAGAATCTTCCATCTGAAATTTCTTCAACATCTCCTTCAAATATTTTTCTTGTGAGATAAATATTCCTGCAGAACTTTGATTTACTTGTAAACCAAGAAAGTATGGCAGTGCTCCTATCATGGACATCTCAAACTTTGTTTGAATAGATTTAGCAAACCACTGGACAGAGGATTCATTAGTACAACCAAAAATAATATCATCTACATAAACCAAAACAACTAGTAAATTATCACCTTCAAACTTAATGTAGAGATTGTTGTCAACAATACCTTTCTTGAGCCCTTTGTCTTGTAAAAATTTGTCCAGGCTATAATACCAAGCTCGTGGTGCTTGTTTCATTCCATATAAATCCTTCTTCATATTGCAAACATAATCGGGATTATCTGTCAATGATAATCCTTCTGGTTTCTCCATATATACTTCTTCCTCTAGATCTCCATTAATAAATGTTGACTTAACATCAGAGAGACTAAACTAGGAATGATCGGAAAAACGAAATTCAATTTAGTCAAAGCAAAGCTATATATAGAATGCATGCAATGTGACAGAGCCATTCAAATGAAGTGAACGGAGCTGTTTAAAACCGAATTCAAATCATTATATAAACCTAGATTATTTACAATAAAAAACAAATGATATCAAAACATACCTGTGTAGCGACGAGGCTACTCAATTATGCCAGCTTGGAATTTACAACAGTCGTGGCTGATTCCACGTTTTTAAACAGGATGGAGTCGGACGTCTTTTGTTTCTTATATGTCACTTGTAGCTTGGCCTTTTGACTGGTTAGGACTGCAATCTGGTCCTCCAGTGATCAAAATCTGGACCAGTGGTCAAAATTTTGCTCAAATTTCAAAGTGTTCGGAATGCGACGAAAATGGTTCCATTACGTCCGTCTCATCTTCCTGATTCCGGCGGTATATTTACTTTCTCAAACGGAGTCCGTATGGAGAAGATATCGCGATCTGTTTGCCAAGGCAAATAGGCAAAAATTTTGATGTTGACTATACCTGTCTGTACTGTCCGTACAGTGGTGACATGGCAGGGCCGTACAGTCCGTACGATGACCATACAGCACTGACATGGTAGGCATTTACTGGTTAGCAATTGGATGAATGTGGTTTCGACACGTGGCATCTATTGAGCAATGGTATGGTGCCATGTGGCCCAGTCATGGGCGGCCACGTGGCACCCGTTTATTGGCTATTGGTCGTTTGTTTGGTTTATTAAAATTTTATGGGTTCGTGGGGGTCGAACCCCGAACCTTTCCACCATGCAACGACTTAACATAATCCGCCCGACCACTATGCCACGCATTGGCTTTTGTAATGTATATGAGTTTTAAAACATTTGAATTTACATTGTGAAAAATTTGACGGGGGGTCGGGCCAGGGCTTAGCCCCGACCCACGGTCACATAGTTTATTGCATATGGCCATATTATATCGTGCGGGAGTTGTTTTGAAATGGGTGCGTTGTGAATAGTTAACACCCTGTTCTATGCCATAATATATGATCGTGTCGATCGGTGTATAGGGCGCAGGGGGGGTGTTTCATATATAGCCCGCAGTTTCCGTGTTTTTGGATATGACCACAACCGGTGCGCGCCGGGTTTTCAAATGTTAACTCGTGGTTATAATGGTTACCATATGACCATTACCATATGTGCGGGCGCATATGGTTTATAAAACGGAGCCCTCGGTTTTGGGTACCAATACATGTGACCGACTCCAATGCAAAGAGTGCGCGCGCTTACACATATGAACCAAACTATTGTGGAATCAATAAACCATGCACCTAGCCACTTGTCACTTGCACGTTGAACGGTGGCACTTAGCCCCTTTTATGCGCGGGACGTGGCCACATGGCCCTCATGAGCCCAACACCTCCGGGATTTGGGGGCTTTAATTTCGCTAACGGTGCGACATTTTGGCACCAATTTCGGAATGCGCGTGGGTGCTGGGTTTAGGCACGGGAAACGCCCAGAAGCCAGGTTACTCACACACAGGTGCAAAATGGCGAACCGGAGATAGCAGCTTGAAGGAGAAAAATGGCAGGAGGCCTAACTTCTTGAGTTTTTAGCCAAACGAGGTGTCGAAAAATCCCAGCTAGGGGTTTTTGGACGTTTTGAGTCCATTGGCACTATTTTCACAGGCATTTGAAGAAGTTTGAGGAAGCTCCAGGGAGCTTGAAGCCCTCATTGTTTGAGGCATTGCTCAGATGAGTACAGGTCTATTTTCTGAGACTGAATAGTCATTTTTGACTAATTATTATGCTCTGAACACATTGGGATAGGTTTCAGATCCATTGGAGGACTTTTACAGGTGTTTTTTCCATAGAGAATCTCAGGGAAGCTTGGAGGCCACCTGTAGAAGAGGTCATGTTTGAATGAGACAAGATCCATTTTCAGAGTTCTAATAGTCATTTTTAGGGTTTTTATGTATTCTGGACCCAATGGTACAGTCTATAAATCCATTGGAGTTGAGCAGAAGCTTGTAAAAGAACATTTGACAAACTAATACCAAAGATCCAAGTCCATTGAAGAAGGCTCAAGGAGATGTAGCCCAGAGAGGGGTGAACTCCTTTATCATCTTGTTATTGTTGTGAGTTTGCTGTGATATTTGCTGCACTTTATATTGTTGTGAATTGGTTTATAACACCTAATTAACCTTTTAAAAGCACATTTCCTCACACATGAACATTGAAAAGAAGAAGCATGAACTTAACACATAAACCCTCTTGCATATTTTAACACATGAAGCAAGGTCCTGTAAGGTTTATTTTATTGAAGTAGAGGGTGCTTGCATAGCATAACAAGTCAGTATTCTATTTTCAGATCATCTAGAGATTGAATATTTGATTGGAGAATCGGAACATCAATATAATATCGCTCTAACCACGAATTGCATTGATCACAGGGTGACGCTATGGGTTTAAACAGAGCAGGAGAGGGTTTGGGCAAATGACCGAGGGTTTCACAAGGCAACTTAATGCCTGGGTAGTTAGGATCGTCCTTTAGGCAGGGGGGTAGGTTTGATACAAAATCAAATGAGGGTTTGGCACACAAACCTTGCGAATAGGGGTATTCGCTAGCCAAGAAACGATCCACTTCCGAATCAGAGTCCTCACTCAACACGATAGGGTTAGGCTCGACAGGGGGTTTTGGCTTGTTCCTTGCCATCCATGAAATCAAACGTGCATTCTTTTTCCCTTTGGCATTTGTAGTGAGGTTTGCCTTGGGCTTTTTGCTCATAGGCTTAACAGTCTCAACACTCTTAGTCACAGTGTGGGGTAAATCGATAGGAGGGTCGGCCGAGGGTTTAGGCAGAAGGACATGGTAGGGCACTGGGGGTACAACCTTAACCTCACTCACCACAATTTTGTCAACCTGTGTAGGGTTCGAATCCTCGAAACCATTATGAGCAACGAAATTGCTCCAACTATCCCCATGCAGACTCAAATGACAGACAACGATAAGCTTAACCAGCCCATAATGAAAAAGGCTACTATCAGCCTGGTGTCTTTTGTACTTCTTCGACATTTTAAATAGGCTACAATGCAAATAATAGGGCATATTGAGAGAGTATCCCATAAAAACCATAAGAAAACGCAGGTGGTGGAGGAACACTAGTCCGTAGCGACCTTCGCAGGTCACAAACTGCTTGATTATCATCAATAAATCGTGCCAACGTTGTTTAAGCATGGTTATGGGCATACCTCTATCACAGGAGGTGATTTTGCGTAATTGAAACAACAATGTCCACGAAACTTCCTCGACCTTGCAATTCTTAAACCAACACTGCCCAGAGGTAGATAACCCCGTGGTTGAGTTGATGAATTGTTCATCAATCTCTAACTGTACATCGCCTACCTTGGCTCGACAGCCATTCAAGGTCATGGCAAACTGTCGAGCTACGCAAAGGTTAAAACCCTCGAAACGTTCCACGAAGGTAATCCATCCACTGTCTGCCAAATCTTGGAGGGCATTGTCAAACATTAACAGGCCCTGTTTGTCGTTGGGTTCAACTCGCACGACTGGTGCCATGGAGCTGAATGCATGGTAAGGGAAAGGTTCTAATTCATCAATACACAGTAACAAAGCTACCCGAACCAACAGCAATGAATTGAGACAAAAGAGGCAAGCATAAATGCACGCATGCGAAGGTGGTGGAGTCTGTCATGCATAATATTCATTACCCAAGTACAACCGCCAAATTTCGTAGCTGTTCACTTCATAATAATAGTTCAACCAAGGTCATGTGTACAACCAATCAAATCCAATGTGTATGCCAGCACTATGCCATAGTGTTCAAAACATTCGACGTATAGATCAAAACATGTGCCAATGTATATAATAAAAAGTTTAATCAAAGTGCCAAACGAATTCATATAGTCGACTAGCCAAATTTATGAAAAGATTAACATAAGGATTATATCATATATATAAGAACAAAAATAAATCATACCCCTATGCATTTCATAGAATCAACGATTAGGCAAATCATAAAAAGTGTAAATCCATATACTCAATGCCTTACAAACTCAATAAAATCAAGTTATGCAATCAATATAAAAATGTCCAATGAGCATAGTTTGAAAGTCCTTTCAGCCACATCACGATAAGCAAAAGGTAAGTGCAGTAGGCATATCGATAAAAATATCATGACAGTTCAGATAGTGATCGAAATGTGACCTCGAAAGGAGAAGTTTTCACGCTTACCGTCGTGAAAACTTAACGAAGACAAATGTGTAAATGTCGCAAGAAATGAAAGTGTCGTCTATTTGAAAAATGCGACGAAAAACTTGATGTTCGCAAGGCATGGGTGTAGGCAGCTTATAGGATAATAATAAAAAATAATTGGCTGCCAACAGCCTCTCAACTACTCCATTTCGTTGTGGAGATCTTGGAATAGTGTATTCTCATTTGATTCCATGTTTATCATAGAAATTTTTGAAGTTCCATGAACTAAACTCTCCTCCTCTATCAAGCCTTACTGCCTTCAATCTTTTTCTTGTTTGATTCTCATTCAGAACCTTAAACACTTTGAATTTTTCAAATGCTTCACATTTTTCCTTCAAAAATGAAACCCACGTTAGTCTAGAATAATCATCAATAATCAACATAAAATAGTTTTATTTTCATGTACCTTCTTTTATTGATGGTCCACATAAATCCATATGTACTAACTGGAGAGGTTTTTCTGTTGAAGGAAAGTTTTTAGATTTGAATTGTGTCCGAGTAAGCTTTCCTATCTGGCAAGGTTTACAAACAGAGTAATATGGTTTTGATATCTTTGGAATATATTTTATTGTCCCATTGTTTCTAAGCTTGATTATATGATCAAAATTTAGGTGTCCAAGTATTCTATGCCATAGCCAACTTTCATCATACTTGCTTAAGTGGCATT
>JASDQU010307445.1:19099-31207 GCA_032191745.1 Picea mariana | reverse complement strand
TTACAGGGAATTGAAAAAGATTACACTAAATAATCGATACACCCTACCAAGGATCAATGATCTATTAGACCAGCTGAAGCATGCCAATTATTTCACTGAGATGGATTTGAAATTAATATATTACCCTGTACAAGTCAAAGAATAAGATACCTGGAAGACTACCCTCAAGAAAAGGAAAGGTTTGTATGAGAGGTTGGTTATGTCATTTGGTTTATGCAATGAATTGACTACATTTATGAGACTAATGAATGACATTTTATGCCCTTTTCAAGATTCATTTGTTATTGTTTATTTGGATGATAAAATATTTTATAGCGCTACCTGGGAGAATCCCATATCACATCTTATGCAGGTGTTAGAGACTCTAAAAAATACTAATTGCTGGCTAATATCAAGAAATGTGAGTTTTCTCAACATTATTTGGTTATATTTGGGGTATGTGATCAGTGGAGGGGAGCTCAAGATAGATCCCACAAAGATGGAGACCATCATGAAATGGCCATTTCCTACAAATATCACTAAAGTTAGGATTTTGTTTTGGGTGGCACTATACTTGTGAAAGTTCATAGCTTCATTTTCAGTGGTATCTACACCACTCCATGCCATAAAAATTAGTGGTAAGAGTTTCCAGTGGGGGAAGAATCAGAAAAATTCCTTTGATGAGATGAAAAGAAAGATCAGTCAAGAACTAGTGCTCACACTGCCAAACTTACAAAAGCCTTTCGAACTAGAGACATATGCAAGTGGGTATGCCACGGGAGTAGTACTGATGCAAGGAGGAAGGCCCATTTTCTATCATTATAATGTATCTCATGGGACAACTATCAACTACTGTACCTAAGACAAGGAGCTCTATGCCTTGGTACAAGCTATAAATAAGTGGAACCAATATTTGATGGGAAAGGAGAACATCATCCACATAGATACCAACCACTATAGTATTTGCAGGCCCAAAGTAATCTACAACAAGCTAGACATTACAAGTGGATGGGGATTTTACAAGAATTTTATTTGGTCATAAGTATAACAAGGGTAGAATAAACAAGTTGGAATACATGCTTTCACAACCACCCACACTCAATATTACAGCTTTGGTAACTCTGATGTGCATGGATCCTTTTACCCATGATGCATACAAATAGGCCTACATAGAAGATGAGGACTTCAAGGAGGTGTTTCAGTAGCTACAAGGCCAAATTCATATAGAAGAACGTGACAACAAGTATTACTATCATTTCTAGAATGGGTTACTCTACAATGTTGACAATCTCTGTGTTTCTAAATAAATGATTGCAGCTTATCAAAGAGGCTCACACCTCCAAGGTTGAAAGAATTTTTGGTGTTGGGAAGACAATCACCAACTTACAAAGGTATGTGTATTGGACCAGAATGAAAGAAGATGTAGCACAATATATTAGAGTATGTATACTTTGTTGTACCAATAATCCTAGAAACAAGAAGCAAGGTCTATACCATCCCTTACCTATACCCACTCGACCTTTGGAAATAATTTCCATGTATGTTGTGGGAGGTTTACCAACAACCAGGAAGGGATGTGAATATTTATTTGTGGTAGTTTATAGGTTCAAAAAAATATGCATTCTCATGCCTTGTAAAAATAACATCAATGGACAAGATGCAACAAATAGGTTCTTTGAACAAGTCAGTGTGCATTTTGGGATACCAAGGAGCATCATCTCTGACATGGATACCATATGTATCAATGTGTTTTGGACTACATTGTGAGAGAATATGGACACTAAGTTGGATAGGTCTAAAACATTCCATCCACAGACATATGGGCAGAAAAAAGTAGTCAACAGGAATTTGGTGCATATTATTAGGGCTTACAATCATAAACATCCAAAGAATTGGGATGGAAATTTGATATATATACAACACTCTTATAACAAAGTAGTCCACATTTCTGCTGGTAAGTCACCTTTTGAAACTTGCTTTGGGTATTTTCCACCTTCACCTTTAGATGTTGTATATGAAAAATAAGGAGGAGTAGGGAGGACCTCACAAGAGATGCATTAAAAGAAGAAAAAAATGTTGATAATATTAGGAAGATCCATTTGCATGTACAAAAGACATTGAAGAAGTCACAGGAAAAGTACAAGGTTAGACATGACCAACACAGAATAGAGAAAATAATTAGAGTGGGGGACAGAGTATTGTTACAGCTAAGAAAGGAAATACTACAGGGTCCTAATAAGAATATCAAGGCTCTACAGTATGGTCCTTTTGAGGTATTAAAAAATGTAGGATATAATTCCTACAAATTCAGTATACCCTAATACATGTGAATTTACTCAGTAGTGAATGTGGAGAATATCAAACTCTATGATCCCTTCATGTTGGATTAGGAGGAGAATAAGGTCCTATGTTCCATAGAGGATTTATCACCAGATACTCAGGAAAATTTGGCAGAGGGCACAATTTTGTAGAAGTGATCTAGAACTACAAGACAGGGGAAACATGACCTTTGGAAGATTGGGTTGAAAGGACAACTTCCACGCAAAGAAAAATGGTACTCCAGGGAGAAGGTAGAGGGAAACATTCCTCACCTCATTCAATAAATATTTTGGGAACCAAAATCCTACCTAAATGGGGAGGTATGATCTGGATTGGATCATTATATTATTTATCATCTATCTCACTACTTTTTGGGTGTAAAAATTGGAGGAATGAACTTACAAGGCCATTTTAGCAGTTGGTTCGAATTTGGAAATTTGGGTCCAAAAAAAATATATATATATTTTGGATCCATTTTTAGGAATAAATTTTTTTTTTTTTTTTTCAAAATCTTATTATGGAGGAATATTATAAATTCTACAGTTTGATACCTTTCCAGTGACGCAAACCATTCGTCAATTAGAGTTTGTATGAGAAAGTTATGTCTCCCACAAATTGACCTACCATATTGATCACCATGGTGCGAGTGGATGTTGCTTCATCCTCCATTACTTAGACATGTGGGGCTAGACACATAGTTTATTTTATAATAACATCATAGAAGGTCCAAAACTTTATCACAATTTAAGGTTGAGGAATTCAAAAACCTATCCCTAGATGGCTATCGAGATATGTTAAAAACCAATCCACTAGGAGAAGAAGGGGGTGCCATTCTTTTGGATTGTATCTTGTTACATATCTAAGAAAAACATCTAAGAGTGGTATTCTATGAGAATAACAAAGGAGGATATATTTTGTAGCAACCATATAGGCCACATGTCAAAGGAAACTCCATAGAGAGTGCCTCTTTCTTTGTACTTGCATCATTTCTTTACTAGAGAAAATAGAGCATAACAACCTCACCTTCTAGCTAGGTTTTCTCTCGTATTGGGTTTCCCAAGTCATATCTTGTGTCTATTTGTGGATGGTGTGAATTGGTTTTATTGTTCTCTATTATTTTTCATTCGATTTGTTTTATCAGTAACTAAATATTTTGGATATCTAAAGGAAATTAACCTTAATAATAAATATTTTAGTATTTTATTAGATATGTTATGATCAACTGCGCCAGTGGAATATACATGGTAGTTTACATATCACTTGGGATTCTCCTTAACCGTTAAGTTGCAACTCCAATCGATTCTCATGTTGGGTCAATCCTCGGTCGACCACTTCCAAATAAATCATTAGTAAGTAATAATAATTTTTCACAGTTGTACAATTGATGATACACAACGATATGAATTATTCAAACATCTAATCAAAATATTCCACGACCATCCATCAAACCAACCACAATCTATTGTGGAACTTGGAATTGGTCTACAATTATGTGTTTCAGGTCTCTTCTGCAAAGATCTAAGAACATGATTTCCATTCCTTTGATTTTTATGGTGAGGATGATGATAGGGAAAATATTTTTGTATTGGCTAATCAAAGGAAGTAGGATCAGGGTAAGGTGTACTTACAGGAGTAGAAAAACTCAGAATATCAACAACAATGTCATTTGTATGCTCAAATTATACCATGTGAGGAATAGACAACTCATGAATTTGTTTTTCACAATCAATAGTAGGTTTCTCTTCTAGAAAACCAATATGAACTCCACCTACAACAAATAAAATTTCCCTGGTGGTAGCAAGGACAAGTGTAGGTAGGGAGGAAACAACAACATCATATCCAAAACTAGTCATAATTAATGGGGACCTTTGGCAATTGATGATATCATCTAATATTTATGTACTCTTTTCATACTTCAAGATTTTATTCAACTTAATAGTTTTTTCTGTAGTTCCTTTATTAATGAAACAATTTCATATTATATCTCTTCACAATACTCTTCCTTTTTCTTCATCTAGATTCTTTCCACTTATGCCATCCTTCTTTATTCTTCTAACTGAACCTTTAGTTACATAATAGTGTTTTCTATTTCTTCAATACCTTGTGACATTTTCTGTTTTGATTCATGATCCTCTTCTTCATATTTTTGTATCTTCTCCTTTTGTTTCAAATTCCTTTTCCCAATCTTACTTATTTCACTTAAGGCATGCATGAGTTTTTGTTGAAGACCTAGTTCTCCATGTGTTTCTACATTTTCTTGTTCTTTAGAATCCATCATTTCTTTCCATTTTTATTCATCAATATTTGTTTCTATGGCCACAAAAATATTTTATTCACTTTCACTATCAAAACTTCTTTGACTATTGTTTTCAAACGAGTCACTAACCCATTTTGAGTAGATATTCCTCTTTTGCTTATAATATTTCTTCTTCTTTTCATGCTTAACCTTTTTGTGGTGATGACGTTTTCTCCCTTTATTTATATTATGGTCTTCTTCATCATCACTACTTTCATCCTTTGCATATGAACACTTATCAGCAAAATGTCCTACTTTTCAACAATTAAATAATTTAAAGGGAATCTTACCTTTGTATTTTCTATATCCTTTTTTTATTTTTATCATGAAATGTGCTTCCTCTACATTGGATTCAATGTCAAAGATATATCTTGAATCATGCTCTTTTTTCTTTGTCTTATTTGAGGCTTTGAAGCTTGATTCTTTCTTTAATAACTCTTCTTTATCTATCCTCGTTTCATATTTCATGAGGATCCCATGCAATTCATCCATTGTTAATGAGCCAAGATCCTTTATTTCTTCAATAGTGGAAACTTTCACATCAAATGTGTTAAGAACTAATATCAAAATAACACAAAAAACCTTAGAATAAGTACTCAACTCCTTTATAAAGAGAGAAATTCAGATAATAATCCTCTTCGAGGGGGAAACCTCCTTATACATCATATCAATTCACAATTACCATATGATTCCAAATGAAAAGGTCTCCTTGGTATATATATGAGACTAGGAGGTACAATTACAACTAATTGACCCAAGACAACATAAATAAAATAAAAATACTAATGAAATATGCCCCAATTAAGGGGTAATGTGCCATGAATTATGGCTTCACATTCCCCTTCCCTTCATACGAGTGTTGTCCTCAACACTTGAGTAGTTTTTGATTCTTCTATATAAAAGACTCATATTCCCATGTGGAATCTTCAGCAAGTAGTTTCTTCCACTTAATGAGATACTCTAAAATTGATATATTTCTCAGTTGGCGAATTCTTATGTCAATGATGGCTTCAAGCTCCAATATCATTTTTCCTTCCTCATCAAGTTCTGGAAATATAGTTTGAACTAGGATCTTATCACCTATAACCTTCTTTAAGCATGAAACATGGAAATCTAGGTGTACACACGAAGATGCAAGAAACTCCAATTTGTATGCCATATTACCAATATTTTGCAAAACCTTATAAGGGCCATAGTACTTTCCCTTGAGTGGCCAATTCTCAAAATAAAGGGGCCTTCCTTCTTGCATTAGAAAAACACCAATGCCATTTCCCAAGGCATAACATTCTACAATAAATATTTTTATGAAGTCTGATGTGGGAATATATTCAAATAATTTGGAATGCTTATCAATTATGTCTTGGAGAAATGGAGTAATAGATGGCTTAGATGTTTGAACATCTAGTGAGCATAGTTGTACAATTAAAACCTGATGCCCCTTTTTCAATATTTTTGTCATTCCATTAGAGTTTACCACCTTATTGGGTTTCCATGCGATACCCTTTAACTCAAATTTATTTCCTTCCAATGAAAATTTCATGAAAAGTTATTGAAAATTAAAATCCATGGTTCCTAATGATTGTAACCATTAGACCCTGTTATAGCCCTAAAATTCCCTATTCATGCATACATGGCCTTGACCCTTTTACTTGCATTTTTTTCCAAAGCACTGCTGAGAAGATCTTCTTAAAAAACCATTTTTGGGAAGATGTACATGCCTTGCACCATTACATACTATGTACATATGCTTGTTTCACCACTATAACTTCCACACATACACATGTTGCACCATTACAACCCGCGTATACTTGCAAAAGTTGCAAAAAATAAAAAGTTGCAAGGAATTCATTGAAATTTATGGGCTATTGGAGGTTTCCCAAGTAATCCACTTGCTATAGCCCATCACCCAACCGAATAACCATCCTTTTGGCATATAAAAGGAGGCGTTGGGGTCGCATTTCCAACCTAATCATAAGAACAATGAAACTTTGGCCAATTTCATTTCCCATCCTTGCCTAAGATATTGCTGCCTTTTGTGAGATATTGCCTCAGCATACCCTCATTAGCCCCTTCTTCCTCCATTCATCCCATTCCCTTCCATAGAGGTTATCAAAAAGTTGAGAGAAGAAGTTCATTCAAGGTTCACTTGGAGCATGGTAAAGAGGATCCCATACTAGGTTCGTGGAATGATGGTCGACTCAGATTGTAAGATATAATCTTTGTATTATGAATAAAAGAATCACATTTTCCTGTCCCAAATGATGGTGTCTTGAGTACTTTTATTTATTTATATTGGAAATTTTACATCTAACCCTAACTTATATATAGAATAGCATGCGTGTAGTTCTTTGTTTGCCTATCTTTGGATGTAGGTCATCCCTGGGAGAAGACGTGCAGTCAATGGAACTTCCAAGCGTGAGGAGTTCATCACCAGATGTGGGATTAGAGGTATAGTTACCCGACTTCTTCTCTCTTTTCTTTATTTATATTAGTTTTGGTATGTTTGGGGTAGTACAGAGAATTGATTATCTTTTAGACGATTATTCGTTGTGTCTACATCTTGAACCCTAGTGTAGTTAAAGGGGGGTTTTCTCGCTTGCATAAATGGCGACCATACTGGGGAAGCCTCTAGGTTTTTTTAGGGGATTTTGGGTTGTTTGATTGGTTTGTTTTCTTTCAAGTTTCTTTCAAGTTTTCTAAGTCTGTCAAGGGATTCTGGTCACCTCCATGGTGCATACTAGTTGTCCCTACCTTGTAAGACTGCCTGATCTTTTCTTTTTTTGAAGAGATACAGAGGTGTATGTGCCTTGTATTGGGTCAACTTGCATACATACGCACTCTGCTCAGTAAACAACCCGCATACATACACAGGGCGTTGATGCAGCGACCCGCGTCTTTGTTTCAGGAAAGATTTTGAAAAAGAGGGATTTTGCCTCTTTCCTGATTCAAGTTCACACTTCTCAGGGATTTCTTGGATCAGTCCAGAGTCTTTGTTTGTGGCTATAGCCTGGGTATAGGTTCCATTTTACTTTTTTCCTTAGTCTTCTTCTATTTCCTAGCATTTCTAGCTTATTTTTAGCTTGAATTTTAAGAAAAATGAGTTTCATTTTGAAAAATGGGGGGGGCATGAGTCATGTATTCATCAATTTCTTTTAGCATATTTTGTTAGCTCTTCTTTGATTGGAAGAAAATATAAAAAAAAAAAAAACTTGTTTTTTAGGTCTCTTTCTTTATTTGCATTTTCTTTGCATTGTTATTTGAAAAAGAAAAAGAAATTAGCATAGTGTTGTATTTTCTTCTCATCTTGAAATCTTTTCAAAAGAAAAATAAGAAAAATAATCCTTCTTTGCCAATGTCCTTATAAGTTTCATTTTTTTCAAGAGTCTTAACAACATCAGTTTCACTACCACACCTTTCGAGTAAATCAAGCCTTTAAAAAGAACGCTTAATCTAAAATACACTAGACTTTTCTGTTTGTAGGGTCAGCACACTAGTTTAGGGTTTTAGGGCCTTGGATTAAGTTGGAGAGGAAACTCTTCAAGGTCGTTAAATCAAACATTGGAGTATGAGTTAGGTATTTCTTAAGTCTAGTGTCATAAAGGTTATCTAGGACCCCCCTCTAACATAGGGGATAAATATGAGGTCGCGTGAGGAAGGCAATGGAGATAACCCCTTCAAAGTTGGACTGAACTTAGTGGGAAATGCATATTGAGGCTCTATATTGGGAGTAGTACCAACTACATTTTCCTATGGACCTTCATGGAACTCGAATTCGTTAGAAATCCTCTGTTTCCTTCTGGACCATTTTCTTTTGATACCCTTGATAGGCTTCAAACTTGTTATCCTGCTCATTGTGTTCTGCCTGACAGTTGACTGTACCCACCTGGTGACTGCCTGTGAGATGGCAACCTATTTTCCCATATTATAGGGATTTACATAGGTGATTGTGGGGGTATACCGTGGTACCTGGGATAGAAGTCATATCACACTTCACAGAGTATACCTGGAGGGTGGTTCCATGTTCAAGTTTCACTTACACTGGTTAGTTTCTCTAGTGTCGATTGGTGTAACTGTCCTTCCTACTAGATAGTCATTTGCTTGATTTTTATTTAGGAACTTTTAGTGTGTGCTCTGTGCTCCCTATTTTTCCATAGTGATTTAGTTATTCATTACTTTGGGTCTTTGAACTAAGGTGGTAGACCACCCACTCTGTTGGTCATGATGAAGTTTCGGTCTTCCTCTTAGAAACGTGGAGCTTCCTCTTTATAGGCATTGTTTTGATAACACTGGTTCACCGGAGTCAGTGTGTGAGACTTTCACGGACTTGAACGATCCCGCAAGGGGAGAACCTATGCATAAGATATTCATGGATAAATTTCTCGACGATACCAACCAAGGAACCCCTTCAAAAGGGGATTCTTGTGATTTTCCTTTTTTCAGAAACGTTGGTGTCCCTTTGATGGCCACTTTATACATTCCTGGGTTGAATGTGGGACTACTAGTTTGGTTGGGTACCATTCCAAATGTCTCCAATTTTCTTGATGTTTATCAATTAATCACTTTATGTCATGGGCATCATGTTGATTTTCATTCTTCAATGAAGTCTTCTCTCCCTCCTCCTTATACCTTCTCTAGTGAAAGTAAAGATACTAGTAATCAGAAGTCTAAACGAAATAGAAAGAGGAAGAATAGGAAGAAGAAATCACCAACCTTTGCAAGTCATGTTGGAGATAGGTCGTCAACATATGGAAGTCATGTTGAATACCAACACCCAACCTCTGCAATTCATGTTGGGGGGGGAATTCCAGTCACTGCTAGTCATACTGGAAATAGGTCTGTAGCCTCTACGAGTCATGTTATCGACCAATCACCAACCTCGGCAAGTCATGTTGGATATGTGCAACCAACTACTGCTAGTCATGTTGGGGGCATTGATTCTGTTGAGAAACTTATATGGATAGGATGTAAGCCAAGGCAAATCACCTTACTCATTTTTTCCCCAGCATTCCAGAGGTACGAAGATTGTGGTCCCTGTCTGCAAGATATTTTGATTCTGAGTCTTCTAAGGTTCCCTCATAGTTTATTCAACCTCTGTTTTATGAAGTGATCATGTCGATACAATCTTCGGTTGATCCCACTCCTCTTTTGGGTGGTGATGTGCCTTCATACCATGTTGTCTCACATCATTTTCAACCAATGGTTTAGGAAGTGGTCGTGATGATGCAATCTTCGTCTAATCCCACTCTTCTCTTGGAGAGTGTCGAGTCTACCAAAGTGGTCACACCGATGCAATATTCAACTGATCCCACTCTTCTCTTGGAGAGTGATGTGTCTACCGAATATGTTCTTAGCATTTTTAGTTTAGTACTTTCATAACAAGAGGGCATTCTGATCACTTCGAACATACCCCCTCCAAGCCCTAGGATGGTTTCCTTTGATTGGAATTATATTGTTGAGCCTCATATTCCTTCTTCTGTACCTTTTCATATAAGGGTTGAAGTTAATTAAACAAACATTTATCGATGTATTGTGGATGAAGGAGCCTCCGCAAGTATTTTATCCTCCTCGGTTTGGCAAGCCTTGGAATCTCTCGATCTTGTGGCTGCTTCGCATGAGTTGTTGGATTTTCACAAACGTCCTAGTGAACATTTGGAGATTTTTTTTGAGGTTCCTATCTCATTAGGTGGGAGGATTGTCCTTGTTGATGTTACAATGGTGCAAGGCCTGTTAGATTTCAATATGATTCTCAGGCATGATTATGTATATGCTATGAATGTTGTGGTGTCTACATGCATTTCCCTCACAATGGAAGCATTGTCACTATTGACTATATGGAATCTAATAATCACCATCCTAATTCAACATTATTTCAGGTTTCCCCCTTTATATGTTCCTAGTGTTTATGTAGACTCTACCCCACAAGACTCCCTCATGAGCACACTTTGTTGTCTTTCAAGCTCGCTTTAAATTATGAAATAAACATCCAACGAGACTATGTTTATGCTTTTTGATCTCATATGGATTACTTAAGAAAACTAGCCCCCTGGAGTCTTCTTTAATCCCCTTTCAGACTCTTTAAACATACAAATATTTCTGATTGATCTTGTTTCCCTTCATGCTCACCAAACTCAAATTTGAAGGCACATCTGCCCAATGATAGTTTATCCCTTTTTCGGTCCAGACAGTGAATTTCATGAATACAGGTATGCTCTAGGAACTTCGGTTCTCTAGAAGAGTATTCTTAGGCATAAGTTTAACCCTTTTTTGGGCCTGAGGGACTAAATCTTTGAAAAAGGAACATTCTCCTTGGTTTGGTTTATCACCTTTTTTGGGCCTTGGAGATTACTTACGAAAAAGGATCCCCCGCGGAGTCCATAGTTAAGCTCTTTTCAGACTCCCTAAAATTGAAAATATCTTTGAGTGACCTTGTTCCTTCACACTCGTTAAATTGGTCCAGAAGAACATCTATCGGCATGAGTTTAACCCATTTTCCATCCTGTAGATTATAGAGGAAAAAGGTACACCTCGAGAGATTCATTTCACTGAGAGAGTTCACCTCAGTAACTTCTATGTTTTTTCGAGATAAGATGACTAAACTCGGAAAAAGGTTGTGAGTCCATAGTTAAGATCTTTTCAGAATCCTTAAAATTGAAAATATTTCTGAGTGATCTTGTCTTTTTCAAACTCATTAAAATGGTTTTTAATAGATGTATTTTCAGTGCAAGTTTATCCCTTTTTCGAACCGACTAGACTATCTTCGAAAAACGTACTCCCTGGAGTCTTGTTTTACGTTTTTTCAGACTCTCTAAACATGAAAAAGGTATCGATCTTACCTTCTCTAGGATCGTAAAAATTACAGTGAAGGTGTCTTATTGTGTCTTGATTAATCACATTTGCATCCCTATGTTTTTGCCTAATGTTGGCTCCATGTTGCTCTCAACTAAACCTTTGAAGCATGCCTTATACACAATCCTTGTAGCACTTTTTTCCTCTGCTACCTGACACCTTGACCCATGGAGGAATTTTCCTCGAGTGTCCTTTTCCTGCACATTTCTCCTTGCTCTGAGAATTATTATGTTCCTTGCATTTGGAAATATTATCCTTGCTTGTGACACTCATTCCTCTTTTGTAACATAGGATTATTTTATTCTTTTTCAAGCTCTTTAAAAAAATGAAAACGACAAAAAAAGCAAATATTCCAAAAAGAGGGGATGAGAAATATTCATTCTTTTTTTCAGTAGCAGAAGAGAGCCACTCTTGGAAAAAGCACATCCTTTCATTTGTTCACCAAGCTTTTAGATCTAGTATGACATTAGGAATTTGTTCTCTCTATATAGAGTTGTGTCCTCCTCCGTTTGGTTACTATTTCAAACACATGGAGAGCTTGTGTTTCCTCTTGCATAGTGAACTTCTGTCAATGTCATGCTCCCTAATTCTGATCATCCTTCATGCTTTGTCCAAGGGAAGTTTCACTCAACCTAAGTCGGCCTTTCTATAGTTTTTCTCTTGACCTT